>PVJS01015278.1:0-39129 GCA_004027185.1 Glis glis
TTTTTTTTTTTGCGGTACCGGGGATTGAACGCAGGGGCGTTCTACCTCCGCGCTACACCCCCGGCCCTATTTTTTTTATACTTTATTTTGAAACCAGGTCTCACGAAGTTGCGGAGGGCCTCACTAAGTAGCTGAGGCTGGCCACAAACCGGGATCCTCCGGTCTCCGCCTCCCAAGTACTGGGATTACAAGCGTGCGCCACCACGCCCGGCTTTGCTTTGATTTTCTTATCCTGCTTCTGTGACCTTTTTTGTCCCCCTGAGCTATACCCCTCTCACTATTTTTTATTTTTATTTTATTTTATTTATTTATTTATTTATTTTTTGCGGTACAGGGATTGAACCCAGGGGCATTCTACCTCCGAGCTACACCCCCAGCCCTAGTTTTTATTCTTCATTTTGAAACAGGGTCTCACTAAGTTGCAGAAGGCCTCACTAAGTAGCTGAGGCTGGCCATGAACCCAGATCCTCCAGTCTCAGCCTCCCAAGTACTGGGATTACAAGCATGTGCCACCACTTCTGGCTTTATTTTTTATTTTGAAACAGGGTCTCATTAAGTTGTTGAGGGTCTTGCTAAATTGCTGAGGCTGGCCTCGAACTGTGATCCTCTTGTCTCAGCCTCCCAAGTACTGAGATAATAGGCATGCGCCACCACGCCCAGCCATATCTATGACCCTCTAACATCACTTGTTCCGTCTCTGGGGCATTTGAGTTTGAAACTCGGGGAGGGAGACTCAAAGGTGGGTAAGAATGACTCAGGTACAGTTATTTGTGTTTAGCCCGCCCACTGCCAAGAGTCCCTTCACTCCCGAACCCCGCACCCCCAACCTGCCCTGGGCTTATGCCTCCAGACTGTTCTTGTGTTTTAGGGCATGGGAGTATGGATTCCCTATCTGGCCAAGAAGTAGGCAGGAAGGCTGGATGGGCCAGCGCCGGGACTTTGCTATGACACAGCTCACACCCTCCTCGACTGTCTGCTCCCTACTCGGTCCACAGCCAATTCCTGGCAGGAGGGCTGGGTTCACCCCTCCAGGGACTCCCGGCCCCTCCCTGTGCCCCACTCACCCCAGGATGGTTTAAGACATCATTAGGGAGTAGAGGAAATCTGGAACCTTCTCCAGCTGGGAAAGGAGGGAGGTGCCAGGGCAGGATCTGAGGCTATCTGCTTCTCTCCCTTCCTGAGCCCCATATGGGGAAGAGAAGGCTCCCAGAGCAGGGTGCAGTGGTGCACACCTCTAACCCCAGTAGTACCTGGGAGGCTGGATAGGAGGATCACAGGTTCAAGGCCAGCCTCTGCAATTTAGCAAGACCCTCAGCAACTTAGTGAGACCCTGTTTCAAAATAAAAATAAAGGAGCCAGGCATGGTGGCTCACGCTTGTAATCCCAGTACTTGGGAAGCTGAGATCGGAGGATCTCAGGACAGCCTCAGCTACTTAGTGAGGCCCTCTGCCACTTAGCGAGACCCTGTTTCAAAATAAAGAATAAAAAAACTAGGGCTGGGGGTGTAGCCCAGAGGTAGACTGCCCCCGGGTTCAATCCCCAGTACCAGAAAAAAAAAAAAAAAGAATGCTAGGGGTGTAGCGCAGAGATAGAACATCTCTGGGTTCAATCCCCAGTATCCCATCCCCAAATTAAATTAAATTAAAAGGGCTGGGGATGTAGCTCAGTAGCAAAATGCCTCTGGGCTCAATCCCCAGTACCACAAAAATAGATAAATATCCAGAGGCAAGCCAGGTGCTGTGGTGCAGGTCTGTAATCCCAGGGACTCCAGAAGCTGAGGCAGGAGGACCACGAGTTCAAGGTTAGCCTGGACAACTTAGGGAGACCCTGTCTCAGAATAATAAAAAGGGCTGAGGAGTGTAGCTTGGAGCTAGAGCACCCCTAGGTTCAATCCCCCCAGCGACCACCAAAAAAAAAAAAAAAAAAATCCAGAGGCAAGATCTTTCTTAGATTTTGCCTTATATCTTTCTTAGATTAGAGAGAATGAACCAGAGAAGGAAATGACACAGACATGAGAAGACAGAAACAGTTGAGCAGAGAAGATGAAGCAGAAAGATGAGACAGAGACAGAAACAAACAGGAGAAAGGCCGGGGCTAAAACAGAGCTGGACTAAGACGGGGTCACAGAAACTGAGTCTGTCATGGCGTCAGGAAGGGAGTGTGTGTTGAGAGGAGAGAGGGGAAGAGAGAGAGATTTTTTTTTTTGAGGTACTGGGGATTGAACCCAGGGGCATTCTACCTCCGAGCTACACCCCCAGCCCTATTTTTTATCCTTTATTTCAAAACCGGGTCTCACAAAGTTGCGGAGGGCCTCACTAAGTAGCTGAGGCTGGCCGCGAACCCAGATCCTCCGGTCTCTGCCTCCCAAGTACTGGGATTACAAGCGTGCGCCACCACGCCCGGCTCTGGACAGAGAGAGATTTAATGACTCAAAGAACAAACTCTAGAGCCAGATTTTGAGAAAAAGAAAGGTAGACAGAGGCAAAAGGTACAAAATAGGTGCTTTTAATTGAAAACTATAAAAGGGAGAGGGAATGTGCAAGGACCAAGGCCTAGGGCCTGGGGTGGCCTGGGGTGGCGGGAGCAGTGAGCGGCGTCGCTCCTGGAGTCTGTCCATCACATGTCCATTCTTAGTCCTGGCCGATGCTCCAGGTGCATGCGCACTAGTGGGCTGCAGGTGTGCACGGCGGGGTCCCGTGCGCAGGCGCTCAGGCCCGGGGCCGTGCAGGCGCGCAGTGGTGTGGCTGATGCGTGGGTGCAAATCCTGGGCGGCAGATACAGCGGAAGGAGCCATCGGTGTTGACGCAGCGCGCGTTGACACAGAGCGGGGAGGTGGCCTCTGCCTCATCACACTCGTTGATGTCTAGGGATGGGGGTAGAAATGCTGCTCAAGCCTGGGGACCCAGAAGCCCACCTCCCTGGTCCCTGGGGCTCCTGGGGCACAGGAGGACCTATGTTGAGCCTCTATAGTTTGAAGTTGAACCCGGCCACTGCCACCTGTGGGCTGTGTGAGCCTTGGCAAGTGGTTTAACTTCTCTGTGCCTCGTGTGCAAGTTCGGTAGGATGGGCAACATAGCTACATCACTAGGTTTTTGTTAGAAAAATAATACTGATGATGAGCCGGGCGTGGTGGCGCATGCTTGTAATCCCAGTACTTTGGGAGGCGGAGACCGGAGGATCCTGGTTCGCGGCCAGCCTCAGCTCTCTCTCTCTCTCTCTCCCTGTCTCTCTCTCTCTCTCTCTCTCTCTCTCTCTCTCTCCTTAGTGAGGCCCTCCGCAACTTCGTGAGACCCGGTTTCAAAATAAAGCATAAAAAATAGGGCCGGGGGCGTAGCGCAGAGGTAGAACGCCCCTGCGTTCAATCCCCGGTACCGAAAAAAAAAAAGAGAAAAATAATACTGATAATGATAATGATGTCGTCAACAACAGTAAACACTTACCTCCTAAGTACTGGGATTACATGCGTGTGCCACCACACCCGACTCCTATTAACTTTATTTTCCTAATAAGCCTATGAGGAGCTGGGTGCGATGGCACACGCCTGTCATCCCAGTACTTGGGAGGCTGAGACAGAAGGATCTCAGGTTTGAGGACAGCCTCAGAAACTTAGTGAGGCTCAGCAACCTAGTGAGACCCTGTTTCAAAACAAAAACTAAAAAGGGCTGGGGGGGTGGTAGTTCAGAGGTAGGAAGTCCCTGGGTTCAATCCCCAGTATGGAAACAAAACAAAACAAAACAAAAAAACCCTGCGAGGTAGTTACTGAGATCCTGTTTTTTCGTATGTGCAAACGGAGGCCCAGCATGGGAAAGGTCCTTGCCCAATGTCACACAGCAAGCCCACACCATGCGGCGGGTTCTCAGGCTGGCTTTAGGTGCCCAGCACCCTGCTATGGGCTGTGGGACCTGGGGGAACACAATTCTCTTTTCTGAGCCTTGGTTTACACATGGGCCTCAGAGATATTGTAAGTCCATGTTAACAATGTTCACAACAACTCTGTGAAGTGGCTTCTCTGACTATAGCCATTTTTCAGATGAGAAAATCTAAGCAAGGGACAGTCACCTGTCCAGGGCCATGTAGCAAGTTACCAGACTGAGCCTGAGGTCTGTCAGACTTGTTCAGAGTTCCTGACTGTCAACCTAGCTTTAGCCCTATCTGAGCGAGGCAGACACAATTAATATTCCCATTTTACCGATGGGAAGACTGAGGCTTTCCAAAGAGGTCATGCAAATTGCCCAAGGTGACACTGGGAGAAATCCCATCTGTCTACCTGTGTGGTCACAACCTGCCCTCCTAGCACCCGGTCCTCCCTTTCTTTAGTCAAGCCCCACCCCTGAGAAAGAATTACTCCCTGCAGGCTGGCCTGTCCCCTGTAGTGAGGGCCTTTCCCAGATGTCCCTGACCATCTGCCTCTGGTCAGAGCGCCCACCCTCTCTGGTCAAGCCCCGCCTCTCTCCCTGCCCCTCACCGACACAGGCCATGCGGGTTATGTCCAGGCGGTAGCCGTCGAAGCAGTCGCAGGTGAAGCCTTCGGGGACGCGCACGCAGCGGCCATGGGCGCAGCCGTCCAGGATCCCACACTCCTCTGCCTCCAGCCCCTCGTAGGGCTCAGCCAGGGCACCTGCTGGGAGTGCAGGGACCCCAGGACTTGAGATCTCTGCCTTCGAAGGGCCCCTCATTCCCCCACTTCCCACCCTGTTCCAGTGTCCTGTTGTCCACTCCGTGGCTCCGTGGCTCTTTCCAAAATGTCCCTCCCGCTCCGAGGCTGTGAGGGGCGCTGTGGGGCCATAAGGTTTACCTCACTGAGCTCTCCTAGCTTTTGGGTCTCCAGCTCTCTCTGCAGGTCTACAAGCCAGCCAGCCCCTTCCTTCCTCCCTCCCTTCCTGTTTTCTTTTCTTTCTTTCTTTTTCCTTTTTTTTTTTTTTTTGTGTGTGTGTGTGGTACTGGAGATTGAACCCAGAGGCCTACTTCTAATCTACACCCCCAGCCCTTTTGTTTTGAAACAGGGTCTCAATAGGTTACTGAGAGTATCGCTATGTTGCTAAGGCTGTCTTCCAACCTGTGATCCTCTGTCTCAGCCTCCCAAGTCCTGGGATTACAGGCATGCGCCACCATGCCCGGCTCTACAGGCCTTTCTCCTAGCCCCTTCATTGCTGCTCTGCGCTCCGTGGCTCTGACTGGTTTCCCATCTCTGACCCTGTCTCCCTCCCTGTGTCTCTTTCAGCATCTCCCTCCCTGCGCTGTCCTGTCTGCACGCCACGCTAATCATAGTTCATCACTGGCCCGCAATGCTCACCAGCGTAACCTCCACCTTCGGACGACTCCTCAGGCTCTCGGAAGGAGCCACGGGTGTCGCGGGACCGATATGGCCAGCCAGTGCCGCGGCCCGGCGGGGCAGGAGCCTCAGATTCACCATAGGGGCCACCATCGTCCTCAAAGTCCGGCATGTCGAAGGGTGGTGTACCATAAGGGGCCTCCCGCCGGGCGAAGGGCCCAGGTGGCGGTGGGTAGGGGTCGTAGGGCAGCACAGGTGGTGGGTACAACTCCGGCCCGTATGGGAGGCCCTGGTAAGGTGGACCTATGTCCGGTCCGTACTCATAGGGGAGTCCAAAGCCACCCGGCCGCGGGGGACCATATGCAGGGGGTCGCAGCACATTACACAGAGCCTCAAAATCATCTGTGAACAGGACCCAAGCCACACAGTCAGCCCTTGCAGTGCCTCTGCACCCAGCCCCCCACCCCTTAAGAGGACCAGAAAGGCCCTGGGTGGCATCCTGGGGCGGGAGGGGTCTGCAAGGAGGGCACTGGATTGGAGGGCGGGATCAGGGGGTTCTGGAGCCAAGATTGAGGGTCTGGGGCCGGGGCTGGGGTTCAGAGGCACTGGGATCACAGGTACTGCAGACTGCAGCTAAAAACTGGAGTTCAAGATACTGGAATTTGGGGGACCCATGGCAGTTAGGGACCTGAAGAAATGAGATAAGGGTGTTTTACGGACCAGGACTGGGGAATCCCAGGGACTACTACTGGGGGTCTAAGGAGCCAGGATGCATGGGAGGGGTCTGGGCCACTGGGAGCTGGACAGCTAAGGACTCAGGACTAGGGTCATTGGGACTGGGTTCTCAAGGGCTAAGGATTAGGGCACTCAGAGATATCTGGGGCTGTGTGTGTGGGGGGGTCTGAGGCACCTGGATATGGGTGTCCAAGGCGATAGGACTTGGAGAACTGTGGGGCAGGATGGTGGGGACTGGGCATTGGGTCGTTGAGGTCTTAAGGGTCCAGGATTTGGGGAGAGGGCATCTCATAGGTTGTATCTTGGGGTTTTGGAGACCAGGAGTTGAGGGTACAAGAGAGCCTATGGTGCTGAAACTATGGGATCTGCTGAGTCAGGCCTTGGGATTTTTCTGGCACTGAGGGTTGGAAGTCTTTGGGATATGACTTGGGGACCAAGATTTGGGGATAGGCTGTGATATGGGGCTAAGGTCCCAAGTTTGGGGTGACCTGGGGTTCCAACAATGGGCATTCTGAAGGCCTGGATTTGGAGCCCAAGGGCAGGGCCCTAGAGTGCCGCCCTAGAGTACCTGAGTCCTGGGCGGGGCAGAGGGCACAGTCCATGCCCCAGGCTTCTCCATAGAGGCAGCAGCACTCTGTATAGGTGGCCTGACGGTCCAGCCGAGGCCGACTACACACGAGGTCAGGCCCCACTTCCTGCCAGCACACTCCCAGATTGTCATCTACAGGTGGCGACAGCATGCATCAGGGTGGACTGGCACTTGGATCTCCCAAATGCCAGGCCCCCTCCCCTACTGGAGCCCAGCCACCTTCGGCCTATCAACAGATCCTTCTCATCAGCTGTGACGTGACTCCCAGAAGCCCTTTGAGGTAGCTCCAGGGCTCTGGATAGGGCTCTGGGTAAAGGAGAAGGCTTATTCTGGCATGAGACTTATATAGGAGGAGAGGACAGAAAAAGAGGTTCAGGGACTGGGAGATGGGGGTTTAAGAGGACTCTACCCAGGTCCAGCCTGCAGAGGGATGGTGACCTGGGGCAGTTGCTTCCCTTCTCTCAGTATTGTTTGAATGAAGTCTCAGGGTGAGGGGGATGTTGTAGGAACAGGAAATGAGAGAAGAGAGTTTGGGCCAGAGGGCAAAGACAGATGGGAAGACAGAGTGTGGCAGAGAGACAGAGACTCAAGAGAGATTGACGAAAGTATACAAAGGGAGAAAGTCAGAGACAAAAAGGGAGAAAGAGGACCCAAGAAAGAGAGACACACATCCCAAGAGTCACAGACGCAAAGAAAACCAGAAAAAAGCTGGGCGTGGTGGCGCACGCTTGTAATCCCAGTACTTGGGAGGCGGAGACCGGAGGATCCGGGTTCGCAGCCAGCCTCAGCTACTTAGTGAGGCCCTCCGCAACTTCGTGAGACCTGGTTTCAAAATAAAGTATAAAAAATAGGGCCGGGGGTGTAGCTCGGAGGTAAAACGCCCCTGGGGTCAATCCCCGGTACCGCAAAAACAAAAAACAAAAAAGAAAGAAAAAAGAAAACCAGAAAACAAACCTACAGAGACAGACAGAAACAGCCCTGGAAACAGATCCAGAGTGTCAGAAATTCATATAAAACCTGAAAGACAGAAACCCACAGAGAAGTAGAAAGGGACAGACACAGAGAAGTGCTAACAGGTAGCAGTCATTTAGCACTTAGTAAGACTAGGCTCCATTCTGTCCTTACAAATAAAATCCCATCCTATTATGAGGTAGGAGCTATTGCCCAAACGTACAAAAGGGGAGCTGGGGTCCGAGAGGCGATATGCGTGTGTGACGCGTGTGTGCAAAGTCAGTAAGTGCAGACAGCCTCTAAAACCTTCGCCTTTAGCCACCAGGCCAGCGCCCTCAGAGATAGACACAAAGACGGAATGAGGAGGGCCCGAGGGGGCGTGGCCTTCCGCGAGGGCGTGGCCAGAGTGCGGGCCTGAGCCAATGGAGAGGGGCGGGGCGTGGCCACGGGGCGTGGCCTTCCTCAAGGGCGTGGCCAGAGCGCAGGCCTGAGTCGAGGGAGAGGGGCGGGGCGTGGGCGGGGCTTGGTCACTGGGGCGGGGCCAGGGCGGGGTTACCGAGGCTCTGGCTCTCGTTGGAGACACAGCGGCGGCGAGAGCCGTCCAGCACCAGCGGAGGCTCGCAGGTGCAATGGTAGGAGCCCACCGTGTTGACACAGCGGCCGCCTTCACAAGCCGGCTCCTCGTCCGAACACTCGTCATTGTCTAGGGGGGAACGGAGGGCGTGGTTAAGAGGCGGCCACCTTTTCCAGTTTCTTTCCCCAGTGCACTGACAGTGTGATCAATAGAGTCTAGACTCCAGGAAGGACTTCCCGCTGTGATGGCCACCTTCCAACGCGGTGCTGGCAAAGGCGGGAGGTTGGGGAGAGGGAAGACAGTAGAGGTGGGGCTCATACCAACACACTCCAGCCGCTGAGCATGGTAGTAGTAGCCGTTGCTGCAATAGCAGGAGTAGCCCGGGGCCGTGTTCACGCACACGCCGCTCTTGCACACCTGGTCTCGGAAGAGCTGGCATTCGTCCACATCTGCCGGGAGGGTAGAGGGGGCAGGACGGGGCGTGAAGTGAGCTGGGTAAGGGGAACGTTTGATAGCAGTGCATGACAAGGGAAGACAGATGGAGACCAGTAGAGACCTAGAAGTAGAGCCAGGGACAGCTGAAGACAGGGCAGGGTCGGGGTAGGGGGACTGACACCAGAAATAGAGAGAGAGAGAGAGAAAACAGGAAGAGACAGAGACAGGGTGAGATGGGGGTGAGGGGACTGGGGGTTGGAGTCTAGCCTCACCTCTCCGGAGGCTCAGGTCTCCACTGGGTGCCAGGTAACCGCGGCCGTGGGGGCATAATGACTGGTACTCAGCTGCACATGGAGACAAGCCTGAGCCCAGACCCCTGAGCCCCAGCCCCAGCCCCGGCACTGCCTGGGCTTCCTCTTGACCCCCACCCAAGTCCTCAGGACCACTAGTGCCCATTAGTTCACAATTATCCCATGCCCGCCCATGCCCGCCTGGTAACTCACTTTTTTTGTGTGGTACTGGGGATCGAACCCAGGGGCATTCTACCTCCGAGCTACACCCCCAGCCCTATTTTATTTTATTTTTATTTTGAAACAGGGTCTCACTAAGTTGTGGAGGGCCTCACTAAATTGCTGAGGCTGGCTGCAAACCTGCGATCCTCCCAAGTACTGGGATTACGGGCATGTGCCACCACACCCGATTTAGGTAACTCACTCTTGCCCTAGCAGTCTCAAGTAGCCCTGCCGCATGTCCAGATATGTCCCCTTTACACTCCCATGCCCCTCTTTTTTTTTTTTTTTTTTTTTGCAGTACTTGGAATTGAACCCAGGGGCATTCTACTTTTGAGCTACCCCCAACCTTTTTTATTTTTCTTTATTTTTTAAAATTTTTATTTTTTATGGCACTGGGGATTGAACCCAGGGGCATTGTACCTCCGAGTTCCACCCCCCAGCCCTATTTTTTATTCTTTATTTTGAAACAGGGTCTCACTAAGTTGCAGAGGGCCTAAGTAGCTGAGGCTGGCTGCGAACCCGGATCCTCCAGTCTCAGCCTCCCAAGTACTGGGATTACAAGCATGCACCACCATGCCCGGCTTCTCCAGCCCTATTTTATACTTTATTTTGAAACAGGGTCTCACTAAGTTGTGGAGGGCCTCGCTAAATTGCTGAGGTTGGCTGCGAACCTGCAATCTCCCTGTTTTAGCCTCCCAAGTACTGGGATTACAAGCCTGTGTCATGCCTGGCTTACTTTTTAATTTTGAAACAATTTTATCATGCCCATCTTACTTTTTGTGTGTGTTTTGTGTGTGTGGTGCTGGGGTTTTAACCCAGGGGCATTCTACCTCTGAGCTACAACCCCAGCCCAATTTTATTCTTTATTTTGAAACAGGGTCTCACTAAGTTGAGGAAAGCCTCACTAAACTGAGGCTGGCCGCAAACCTGTGATCCTCCTGTCTCAGCCTCCCAAGTACTAGGATTACAAGCGTGCACCACCACACCCAGCCCGTCTTAATTTTAAATTTTGAAACAAGGTCTCACTAAGTTGCTGAGGCTGGCCTTGAACCTGTGATCCTCCTGTCTCAGTCTCCCAAGTACTGGGATTACAGGAGTCCACCTTCACACCAGGCTCCATGCCCCTCTATCTCTACCCAAACCCTCAGGCCTGTGTCAGCCGCCAGCCTACCACCAACCTGTCTCGGTGCCCGGGCACTGCTGGATGCGGCAGCCGTTGCCCCAGCCCTCACCCACAGTACAACAGCACTCCTGCCAAGTCACGTTCCGTGCCAGGATGTTGTCACACGCATCTGGGGCTGCTGTGTCAAAGTAGCACTCCCGCCACCCGCTGCTCACAGGACCCTGCCTAGGTGTGCTGGGCCGGCGGGGCGGGGGTGGTGGGGGTGGCCTGGCTGGCAGGTTGGGACTGGCAGGTGCCTGGGGCTGCGAGCCTGGAAAAGTACCTGGGGAAACAAAGGGATTTAGCCCAATATGAGTTGAGCCCCTAATATGGGTTGAGCCCCATTGATGGGAAAAGCCCCATTGAGGCCCAGAGGGCACCACCCATCAGTGGCAGAACCAACCTTCATACCTCTCACCCATCATTATTATCTTTCATTCATTCATTTATTTATCTTGTGGTACCGGGGATTGAACTCAAGGACATTCTACCTCTGAGCTACACCCCCAGCCCTTTTTATGGTTTGGTTTAGAAACAAGGTCTTGCTATGTTGCTGAGAAACTCGCTATGTTGCTGAAGCTGTTCTTGAACCTGTGATCCTCCTGTCTCAGCTTCCCTAGTATTGGATTACAGGTGTGCACCACCATGCCTGGCTTCTTTTTTATTTTTTATTTTATTTTATTTTTGGCCTGGGGATTAAACCCAAGGGCATTCTACCTCTGAGCTAGACCCCCAGCCCTACTTTTTGTTTTTTGGTTTATTATGTAAAAAAAAACAGGGTCTCACTAAGTTGCTGAGGGTCTTGCTAAGTTCCTGAGGATGACCTCGAACCTGTGAGGTCCTCCTGTCTCGGCCTCCCACGTACTTGTGGGGGTGCCACTGCACCCAGCCTGTCACCTCTCTTTCTGCCTCTCTCACCTGTGTTTCTGCATCTTTTGCTTCCCCATCTTACACTTTCCCAGGCATGTCACCCATCATTGCAGCTACAGTTCTGGAGGTGAGAGGCCTCCAGGATGCCTCCAGGATGCCTCCCTGGTTTTCACATCCAGCATTCCAAAATGGCTTAAAAGTCTTCATCCCCAAACCCAGGCCTTGTCCTGGACATGTCTCCCCCGCCCCCAGGCAGCCCGCCACTTGTCCACATGGCGTCTCAGGTCTCTCCCATCTACTCTTCCTCCCCTCCCTCTGTCCAGCCCTGTCCTCTCTTATCTGGGTCCAGCCTGCTCCTAGGCTCCCAGCCTCCAGTCCCACCCCCTTCCCACTCACATGGCACACAGAGGAGGTTTCAAAATCTGATTATACACCTTTCCTGCTTAAAACCCTACCACAGTGTCACAGCACCCTGGGACAAAGTCTAACCTCCTGACCCTGGGAGGACAGGATGTTCTAGCACCTTCTCTGACCTCAGGTCTCCACATCCCTTCCTTTGCTCTCTAACATGTCATTGTGAACTTATTTCAGCTTCTCAAACATGCCACTCTTTCCTTAGCAGGCTTTCCTCTTGCTGTGTCCTCTGCCCAGGATACCTGCCTCACACCTGCTCATTTCTACTGCTCAGTTCAGACACTGCCTCCTCCAGGAAGCCCTCCCCAGCCCTCTTCTCAGGCTGGGCCAAGCACCTCTTTCAAATCCCCCAGCCTTTCCCATCACAGCCACAGCCCCCAGCCTTGCTTCCTTCCTCCCAGTCCTGAGTTCTCTGTGTGGTCACTATCTGGTGACATTTCTCTGCTCCCATTGGATTGTGAGACCCTTAAGGACCAAGAGTGGTTATTTTTCAGTCACTACTGTCTTCAATGCCCACAGTAGGACCTGAACGTAGTGGAATGCCCTGTGAACATTTGTTCAATGAAAGAATCTGATAGGGCCAGGAATGAGTTCTCCTGAAAGTCCAAACTTTCATGTTAAACCATGTGTCCTAAAGTTTTGTTGTTGTTTAAAGCAATAGCATTTAACTGATGGCAGCTGTCTACATCATCAAGGGCAGGCTACATTATTTTCCTGTAGGGTCAGCAGCCATCAGTTAAATAGACATATCAGTCTCACCAGCAGATGTCCGTGGGGGGACACAGCGTCCAGTCATGGGGTCAAACTCCTCAGGGCTGGTGGGGCAGACACACAGGAAGGAGCCTTCAACATTTTCACACAGGGCAGCTCCACAGACGCCCTGTAGGGTCTCACACTCATTCACATCTGTGAGCAGGAGATAACAGGGGAGGAGTCAATGGTTATAAACTTCTGTGATTCTGAAAGTCTGAGCTTCCAAATATGATGGATATTTTTAATGGCCCAGGCCGCATCATTCACTTTTCTTCTGGTAACAATCCCCCTGACTTTCCCCTGGGAACCTGTGCTTCTCCAATTTCAAAACATGTGTTTTGAGTAGGGCTAAGTCCACTCAGAGGCAGAATCAACCAGATAACTTCATTTCAACCAGATAACTGCATTTTGCTGGTTCAAAGACAGGCAGTGACCACGCTGGGCTAATCAAAGCCAGTCTTTGGGACTTTTGCTGGAAATATTTAAAAAGCGCCTTCCCCTATAGCTCTAGGGTTGCCCAGATAAGGATGTTAAGCCCAGACTTGCTAGGGCCACCTCTGCCATTGTGAAAAGACAATCTATATGGCACCAAAAATAAATTAATTAAAAAACAAGAAGAAAAGGACCATCTTCCTAAAATTAAATCCAATAGAGGAAAATAGAAGCAGAGAGAGAGAAGGGGGCTGAGGGGAAGAAACACAGAGATAGTGTTTTTATAATTCCTGGATCCAGTTATGCCTGATGTGCAAATATATCCCAGGACTTTTCAGTTTTGTTGTTTGTTTGCTACACTCCCAGCCCTTCTCATTTTTCTACTTTTTATTTTTTCTTTTGAAACAGGGTCTCACTAGGTTGCTGAGGGCCTCGCTAAATTGCTGAGGCTGGCAGCAAACCCAGATCCTCCGGTCTCAGCCTCCCAAGTACTGGGATTACAAGTGTGTGTCACAACATCTGGCTTGACTGCAGTTTTAATTCCTTTTTAAGAAATAAAGCCTGTTGCACTGCATTTGTGAAAATCTAGAGAATGTATAGTTAATGCATGTATGCTGTATACAAATTGGACCTCAGATGAAAATATCTATAAACACATATTGAACTCTAGTTAATGATATGGACACTAAAGAATTTAAGGGGAAATATATTTATGCTTGCAATTTATTGAGTTTGTTGCTGTGTTTTTGGGTTTTTTTTTGAGATATTGGGGTTGAACCCAGGGCCTAGAATATGCTAAGCAAGTACTCTACCACTGAGCTACATCCCCAGCCTTTAAAAAAATTTGTGTGTGTGTGTGTGTGTGTGTGTGTGTGGTGCTAGGGTTTAAACCCAGGGGCATTGTACCTCTGAGCTCTACCCCCAGCCCTATATTTTTTCTTTTATTTTGAAACAGGGTCTTACTAAGTCTCGGAGGGCCTCACTAAGTAGCTGAGGCTGGCTGTGAACCTGTGATACTCCTGTCTCAGCCTCCCAATTACTGGGATTATAGGTGTGTACCACCATGTCTGGCTTATTTTTATTTTGAACTTAGTAGGCCAAGTCAGGTGGATTACAGGTTCAAGGCCAGTGCATAGTAATTTATCAAGACCTTGTTTCCAAAAAAAAATAAAATAAAATAGGGATGGGGGTGTAGCTCAGGGGTAGAATACCCCTAGGTTTGATCCCCAGCAACATAAAAGAAAAAAAAAGAAAACAATTTTTTTTTGCGGTACTGGGGATTGAACCCACGGGCATTCTACCTCTGAGCTACACCCCAGCCCTATTTTATTCTTTATTTTGAAACAGGGTCTCACTAAGTTGCGGAGGGCCTCACTAAGTAGCTGAAGCTAGCCACGAATCTGCCATCCTCCTGTCTCAGCCTCCCAAGTACTGGGATTACAAGCGTGCACCACCACATCCGGCGAAAAAATCTATTTTTTAAAGCACACACACAATAAAGTCCGGATGGGTGAGGCTCCTGTCACTTGCCTCTAGAACAGCTTTGACTGACATGGAGATGATCTTATATTCCAAGATCAAAATTCTACAGCCCTAAGTTCACATTTCTCCAGATGCATGGAGAGGACAGGGCCTGACCAACCTCTCCCGACACACCCTGTTCCCACCCACCCCCGGGAGCCCCGTACCCACGCAGTGACGCCCATCCCGTGCCCCCTCGTAGCCCTGGTCACAGAGGCACTGGAAGGAGCCCGGCAGGTTCTGGCACACGGCGTGGGCACCGCAGAAGGACCGGTTCCGGCATTCATCCACATCTGCAACCACCAGACAGTCAGGCTACATCTGGACCTTCCGCCCCTTCCCCATCTCACCCACTGCCTGATGCGCACCCACCCTGGCATCCGCCACCTGGCGTGGGCTGATAGCCAGGGTCACAGGCTGGTGTGCAGCGGTAGGAGCCAGGAGTGTTCTCACAGCGCTGCGCTCCACAAATCGCAGGGCCATATTCTTGGCATTCGTCCACATCTGCAAGAATGTGAGGAGGGGATGGGAAGGGGGAGTCAAAGGCTTGGAGTCACAGGTTCCTGGTGCCACTTCCAGTCCCCAGGAGTGAGAAGTCGCTATGAATCTGGTATTCTAGGAGTCTGAGCTACTAGAGATCAACAAGCACTATTTATTTATTTATTTATTTATTTATTTATTTTTGTGTGTGGTACTGGGAATTGAACCCAGGGGTGTGCTACCACTGAGCTATATCCCCATTCTTTTTTTTTTTTTTGCGGTACCAGGGATTGAATCCAGGGGCATTCTACCTCTGCACTACACCCCCAGCCCTATTTTTATTCTTTATTTTGAAACAGGGTCTCACTAAGTTGCAGAGGGCCTCACTAAGTAGCTGAGACTGGCCGCTAGCCCAGATCCTCTGGTCTCAGCCTCCCAAGTACTGGGATTACAAGCGTGCACCACCACACCCAGCTATCTTTTTTTTTTTTTTTTTTTGAAACAGGGTTTCACTAAGTTGTTGAGACTGGCCTCAAACTTGTGATCCTCCTGTCTCAGCCTCCCAAGTACTGGGATTATAGGTGTGCACAATTACACTTGGTACACTGATAACTTTTTTTTGGTACTGGGGATTGAACCCAGTGTCATTCTACCTCTAAGCTACACCTCTAGCCCTTTTTGTTTTTATTTTGAAACAGGGTCTCACTAAGTTGTTGAGGCTAGCCTCAAAACTGTGCTCCTCTTGTCCCAGGCTCCCAAGTACTGGGACTACAGCTGCACTGATAACTCTTTTTTTTTTTTTTTGCGGTACTGGGGATTGAACCTAGGGGCATTCTACCTCCGAGCTGCACCCCTAACCCTATTTTTTATTCTTTATTTTGAAACAGGGTCTCACTAAGTTGTGAAGGGCCTCACTAAGTAGCTGAGACTGGCTGTGCACCTGCAATCCTGTCTCAGCCTCCCAAGTACTCAGATTACAAGTGTGCACCACCACACCCGGCTTAACTATTAAGTCCTCATTGCCATTTCTCAGTAAGCCCAAACAGTCCTACCTCACAGCCTTGTACTTGCTGTTTTCTGCCAGGAACACTAGTCCCCCAGCTATCTGCATGGCTCCCTCCCTCCTTCCTTCCCTCCCTCCCTCAATTGTCTTGGTCAAGCTCTCCCAGTGCCTCTCCCCCACTGCTCTATTAGCTCTATCTACCTAATTAATTAATTAATTAATTAATCTATTTATTTTGTGGTACTGAGGACTGAACCCAGGGCATTCTACTTCCAAGTTACACCCCCAGCCCTATTTTATTTTTTATTTTGAAACAGGGTCTCACTAAGTCACTGAGGCTGACCGTGAACCTGCGATCCTCCTGTCTCAGCCTCCCAATTACTGGCATTACAAGCGTGCGCCACCACACTTGGCTCAGGTCTGTCCATCTATCCTGCTTTATTTCCTTCTTAAACCTGACATGAGCCGGGCGTCGTGGCGCACGCTTGTAATCCCAGTACTTTGGGAGGCGGAGACCGGAGGATCCGGGTTCGCGGCCAGCCTCATCTCTCTCTCTCTCTCTCTCTCTCTCTCTCTCCCTGTCTCTATCTCTCTCTCTACCTAGTGAGGCCCTCCGCAACTTCATGAGACCCGGTTTCAAAATAAAGTATAAAAAAAATAGGACCGGGGGGGCGTAGCGCGGAGGTAGAACACCCCTGGGTTCAATCCCCGGTACTGCAAAAAAAAAAAAAAAGTGACATTATATTATATCCACAGATTTATTGGTATTCCAACCGTCATCTTCCTAGAATGCAAACCCCACAACAGCAGGGGTCTGTATCCTCTTCCTACTCCTCGCCGTATCCTCAGGCCAGAGAACAGTGATTGACACACAGTAGGTGCCTAAAGCTATCTGTTGAATGAATCCTAAATATTTACAGTCGGCCCCACTTCAGCCAAGTGTTAGCTCCATAAGGCAGGGGTTTTGGCTTGATTCATTTTCTGCTGTGTCCCCTGTCTGGCACAGAGTAGGTGCTTAGTGAATTCTTGGGGAATTAATGCATGAGATCTCATGAAACTAGACTTCCATGAGTCAGAGGTTTAGCAACCAGAGAACTAAAGGCAGCCTACAGTAGTTTTTATTTCATGTGTTCCAGAAAATGTTGACCCACACATCCCCCCAAATATACATAGCAATATATTATATGTTATATGTATTATATAATGTAAACCACATGTAATATATAAATATGGAAATCTAATATGTATATATTATTAGATTATATGTATATATTATTAGATTAGCCCAGCTTCCTGCTTAGGTCAGGCCTCTGCTGGTCTAAAAGCACAGGGAGGGAGTTTGGGAGGGCGGGGAGGAGAATTGAGGGGTAGAGGGAAGACCTGGGAAATGAGTAGACAAGGGGTGGGTCTGAAGACTGGCAGAGATAAGGAGGGGTGGTCCTGTATGTTCCAGAAGGCTGCAGAAGTCTGAGGAGTAGGAAAGGACAGAGTCAAGAGGGATGAATGAAAGGGAGGAGTTTAAAGGGCTAAAAGTCAGCACTTGGAAAAATTTCAGGAAATTGCACATTGGGAAAGGACGGCACCAGGGTTGGGCCTCTTTGGAGGGGAAATTAGAAGCAGAGGGTGGGGAGAGGGCATGTCCAAACTTATGTTAGGGAGAGAAGGGGCCTGCAAGGGGGGTTTTAATCCATAGGCCTGATGCATTGGGCAGGGCCTAACAGTTGTTAGGAGATATCTTTCTGGGACAGCCTTAAAATGTGGACTGGAGTCAGGTGTGGTGGTGCATGTGTGTAATCCCAGAACTTGGGAGGCTGAGACAGGAGGCCTGCAGGTTCGCAACCAGCCTCCTCAGCAACCTAGCGAGACCCTGTTTCATAATAAAATAATAAAATAAAAAGGTCTGAGGTGTAGCTCAGGGGTTAGAATGCTTCTGATTTACTCCTCCGTACCACAAAAAAAAGGGGGGTCTCAAACTGCAGAGGGGGCCTGGGCTGCTTTGGGCTTGTCCTGGTATCTGAAAGTGCCCTCCCCAGACTCCACAAGAAAATACAAGAACACAGTGGTGGTTTATTTCCACCATAGAAACGGGGTGGGGGGTGCATCAGTTGGGGGGTCCCTTCCCTTCTTCCAAGTCTGTGAGGCAAGGTGTCCCTCCTGGGTCGGTCCCCAAGGGAGCAGACTCCAGCAACCCCTCGCAGGGGCTGAGGGTGGGGATTTGTCTCACCGTCACAGGTGCCCTCGGGGCCCGCGTGGTAGCCAGGATCGCAGTCCCGGACACAGCGGTAGGAGCCAGGGGAGTTCTCACAGCGCTGGGCCCCGCACAGGGTCGGGCCCCGCTCACGACATTCGTCGATGTCTGGGGAGGGAGGCAGGGCTGTCAGAAGAAGGGGGCACGGGATGCACAGCGGGCCAGAGAGGTGAGGGAGTCAAGGAGGGGAGGAGCGAGAAGGGAAGGGAGGAAGGAAGCAGAGGAGAGGAGCGGGGTACAGGGAAGCAGAAAAGGGGAAGGGAGTAGCAAGGGTAAGGCAGAGGTGGAGGAGAGTGGGGCCGGACCAGGCCGGGGCGGGCCTCTCACCAAGGCAGGAGGCGCGGTCCGGGCCGGCGCGGTGCCCCGGGGGACAGATGCACTCGAAGGAGCCGTCGGTGTTGGTACAGCTGCCGCTCTGGCAAAGGTCCTCCTCGCTGCACTCGTCCACGTCTGCGGGATAGAGTCGGAAACCCGGACCCACCTCCTGCTCTGCTTAACACTCCAGGCCACACCCGTCCAGGGCCCTTTTCCCGCCCCTCCTGGCTCCAAGGCTCTCCTCCAACGGCCTCAGACTCCGCCCCTCCCTGCAAGCCCCGCCCCAAGGAGGTTAGAACAGGTCCTCTCCATACTATTCAGACTCCACCCTCTCCCTATGTCCCGCCCTTCCCCTGGAGATCCCACCCTCGTGGTGCAAAATCTCAGATCCCCGCCCCCACTCAGCCCTCTTCTCCTGGTCCCGCCTTTCCTGCCATAATCCCACCCTTTCCGCGTCCAGGCCAATACCGACCGAGGCAGGATGCTCCGCGGGGTCCGGGCCGGTAACCGGGGGCACAAGTACAAGCGAAGGAGCCGTCGGTGTTGAGGCACTCGCCGTGGGGGAAGCAGAAGTCGCCCTCCAGACACTCGTTTATGTCTAGGGAATGCTCCAGATAGGGCTGGGCTGCGGGGACCTGTTCCCCCCAGACCTAAGCCCCACCCACAAAGCTGTACCCCTGCCCCCAACTCGCACCCCCTATAACCTGTGCCTAAATTCCTCCCATAGCCCCTAAGTACAGCTCCCACGCCTCCAGCGAGCTTTGCCCAGGAACCCAGACCTTCTCCCAGGATCTCCCACCAATCCTTGCCCTGCCTACCTGCGCAGGGCCCTGGCCGGCCCAAGGGCGCCCGGTACCCGGGGGCACAGCTGCAGCGGAAGGAACCTTCGGTGTTAGTGCAATGGCCGTGGAGACCGCAGGGGGCGCCCGAACTGCACTCGTCCACATCTGTAGGAGCGGGGATTTCAGAGTTCCAGTCTAGGGACACACTGGACACATCCCTTTTAAACAGAGGGGTATGGGGAAGTTGATGGAAAGTGTCTTGAGTGGAAGATGGGGCTCCATGGCAGATGTCGGTAGAGCAGACCCAGGTTCCTTAGTTCTGGGGACCGGGACTGGGATTCCTGTGGGCCTGGGTGTCTGGGAATTCCCTGTGCCAGCATCCTGGCTGGGGTCAGGAGAGGGAACTCTGGATTGGCACAGGGATCAGAAATTAACTAGGGTAAGAAGTAAAGTATTCTAAACCCAAATTATCGACGGGATTCTGCTAAATAATAGGTCAGAGTCATTGACTAGAAACAGGGACCTAGTAAGATCAGAAGTTACAGTCAGGGTCCAGAATTCTGAATCAAGTCAGCATCAGGGGTCATGACCCACTTAGGTTTGAAGGAAGAGATTCTGAGAAAGGATAGGGGCAGTCAGAAAGACAGGATGAAAGGTCAGAGTGTGGGCAGGGTTCTGGTTAGGCTCACAGGTCACATTCAGGGCCAGTGGACAGTCAGGGTCAGGAGATTCACAACTACTATGAGAGTTGTGGTGTAGGTTTATCAGCAAGGATCATGGTTAGGATCAAATGTCACAGTCCAGCCGGACATGCTGGCACACGCCTGTAATCCCAATACTTGGGAGGCTGAGACAGGAAGATCACAGGTTAGAGACCAGCCTCAGCAACTTAGTGAGACTCTTAGCAACCTATCGACACCGTTTCAAAAAAAAAAAAAAAAAAACAAGGCTAGGGCTAGGGTATAGCTCAGAGGTAGAATGCCCCCTGGGTTCAATCCCCAGTAACACACACAGAGAAAGAAATAAAAAAGAGATCCTGTTTCAAACTTAAAAAAATTTTTTAGTCAGGTGTGGTGGCCCACGCTTGTAATCCCAGTACTTGGGAGGCTGAGACAGGAGAATTGCAGGTTCGAGGACAGCCTCAACAAGTAGTGAGACGCTCATTCTCATCAACCTAGCAAGACCCTGTTTCAAAATAAAAATAAAAACATAGGATTGGGGGTGTGGCTCGGAGGTAGAATGCCCCTGAGTTCAATCCCCAGTACCACACACACATAAAAAAGTTTTTTAAAGGGTTTGGGGGAGCCGGGAATGGTGGTGCATGCTTGTAATCCCAGTACTTGGGAGGCGGAGACCAGAGGATCCGGGTTCGCGGCCAGCCTCAGCTATGTAGTAAGGCCCTCCGCAACTTCACGAGACCCGTTTTCAAAGTAAAGGATAAAAAATAGGGCCAGGGGTACGCCCCTGGGTTCAATCCCCGGTACCACACACACACACACAAAAAAATAAAGGGTTTGGGGGTATAGCTCTGAGGTAGAATGCCCCTGGGTTCAATCCCTAGTAACACACACACACACACACACACACACACACACACACACAAAGTAACACTCCAATTTGGTGTTTACAGGTCACAGAGTAAGGAGTCACATTCAGGGTCAAGAGCCATGGACCAAGCCTATAATTCCAGTACTTAGGAGGCTGAGAAGGGAGGATCATAAGATTGTGGCCAACCTCAGCAACTCAGTGAGACCCTGTTTCAAAATAAAAAATAACCTAGGGCTGGGGTTGTAGCTCAGAGGTAGAATGCCCCTGGTTTCAATCCCTAGTACCCCCCCCAAAAAAAGAAAGCCATGGACCAGACCAGGGATTGCAGCCTGGCTTGAGGGTCTGTGGTCTAGCCAGGAGTCAGGCTATAGGAGTTGTGGTCCAGGTGAGGGGATTGAGATTCAGATCAGGAGGTTATAGGTCAGGTCAGGGTCGTGGGCTGGGTCAAGGGTCAAAGGTCACATGCAGGTCCCAGGTCACTGCCAGGGCCTAGTCTCACCAATGCATCTGCCACGGTGCAGGTGGTGGCCAGCAGGACAGGCCCTACATTGGAAGGAGCCGGGTGAGTTCACACACTCCTGCCCAGGACACGCCAGGTGGTTCTCACACTCATCCACATCTGAGAAGCAGGGGAGAGAGCGGCCTTGAAGGAACAGCTCCATGCCCCCCTCGCCCAGCCACACACCTCCCTCCCTCCCCGGCCTCACCCTCGCACTCAGAGCCGGCGGCGTTGGGTTGGAAGCCTGTGGGGCAGACACACTGGAAGCTGCCTTCCGTGTTCTCACACCGGCCGTAGGCACAGGGCGAGGGACTACGGGCACACTCATCCACGTCTGCATCAGAGGGGAACAGTCAGGCTGAGCAAGGGGCCAATAGGATGTTTCCCTATTTGACCATCTCTCCAGCTAGTAGGCTAAGGTGCCACCTCATCCACCTGCCTTCCCTGCTTCAGTTGGCCCCTTCTTAGGGGTCCCACAGCACAAGAATATTATTCAAACAGGGAGGAGGACTGGGGAGCATCCTCACTTTGTAGAAAAGGGAGAAGACTCTAGAATCAGACCCTCCCACTGAGCACATCACTTGGCCCCTCTGCCCTCCCCCAGCAACATCTCCAGTCCCCAGGGCGAGTGGGGGTGCAGCAGGGTTGGACCCAGCACCCTCACCTTGGCACGGGGCCCCTGGCCCTCTGGAGCGGAAGCCAGCTGGGCAGGCACAGTGAAAGGAGCCAGCCGTGTTGTCACAGCGGCCTGGCCCGCAGGGCGGCGGCTCCTGGGCACACTCATCCACATCTTCTTCACACGCCGAGCCCCGGAAGCCAGCCGGGCAAACACAGCGGAAAGAGCCGGGCAGATTCTCACAGACCCCACGGCCACATAGGCCCGGGCTCTGGGTGCACTCGTCCACATCTGTGTGGGGCGAAGGACCATGGTCACTACTCCTCTTCGCCCCCCATTCCCGTGCTCCACTCTCCTGGCCTCCATCGCTTTGATTTTCCGCACTCCATCATTCCTCCTCCCTGTCCCTGTCATTCTGACTCTCCATTCTCCATCAATCCCTATAAAGCTGCCTGGCTGGCTCCTAGAACTCGGCCCGCTTCTGTAGTTACTGACATGTCCATCCCTCCTTACTCTGTTTCTCCATCCTCCATGATTCAGCCCTTGTTTCCCCCCAGGTGGGCTCTCCATCCCCAGGTCACTCTATAGCCAAGAGGCCACACGTCTGGTTCTCAGAATCCAGCCCGTGCGTCGTCAGCCTCCCTTTGTCCCATTGCTCAGCCTCTCCAACCTTCATCGCAGTCCCTATACCCTTCCCCCTACGCCCCCTTCCATGCTGCCACTCCCAGCCCCTCACCCTGGCAGCTGGCTCCATGAGGTGCAGCCTGGTACCCAGCGGGGCACACACACAGGAAGCTGCCAGGCGTGTTCTCGCAGCGGCCGTGGTCACACGGCGGCGGCACGCGGTGGCACTCGTCCACATCTGTGGGTAGAACCGGGCGTCTGGGACCGGGACAGTCCCGGGAGGGACCACACAGGGCGGGGCGAGGTGTCGGGAGAAGGGGCGGGGCCAAGCGTGTGGGCGGGGCTGGGGCGGGAGCCAAGGCGGTGGGCGGGGCTTGGAGAGGGTAGGCTTAAGCGGAGGTGGGGATTGGGCGAGGAGGGCAGGACAAGGGCTGGGGACCCCGTCAGGGCAGAGGCGGTGAGGGTGACGGTGGGGAGGCAGGGCCTGGACAGGAAGGGCAGCTTTGGGAACCGAGCAAAGAAAGGGAAGGCAGGAGAGGGCTACAGGAGGGAGGGGCAGTTTGGGGACGGGGCTCGCTGGTGGCGGGGGCGGGGTGGAATCAGGGGTCGTGGTCAGCAGATTGGCTGTGGCAGATGTAGGGCAGAGGCGGGGCCTGGGGGCGGGAGTGCGTCTGGGTCGGGAAGGGGCGTGGCCAGTGGAGGGGAGGAGCCTGCACGCAGTTTCGGGGAAGACTGGGCATCTGTAGAGCCCCTACCTGGCCCGGAAAGGAAGGGCCGTTTGGGGCAGGTAGTGGTGGGGCCGTGGGAGGCCCGAGGGAGGCTACGGCAGAACATAGAGTAGAAAGACTGGAAAGGCGTGGGGAAGCGTAGGAGGGCGGAGCGGCTGTGGAGCGAGAGCCGGGGCAGGACCCAGGCAGGGTGGAGCCTGCAGCGGGCGGGGCGGATTCCTCACCCAGGCACTCGGCAGCCCGCGGGCCGGCTCGGAAGCCCGGGCCGCACACGCAGCGGAAGCTGCCTGGCGTGTTCTCGCAGCGCCCGGGAGCACACGGTGGAGGCACCCGGCGACATTCATCCACATCTGTGGGCGCGGAGGGGCCTGGTCACGAGGTGACAGGGCACAGCCCCCTCCCCGTCCCGCATCCGCGCACCCCTTCAGCTCAGCTCACCGAGGCAGCGGGTGCCCTGGGGGCTGAGCCGGAAACCTGGGTCGCACGCGCAGGTGTAGCCACTCGGCCGAGGTATGCAGCGTCCTGGGCCACAGACCTGGGGGTTGCGCTGACACACGACCGAGGAGGGACCTGGGGGGGGGGTGTCCAGTCAGCCAGGTTCCCTCAACTCTGAACTCTGTCCCTTCCATGCCACTACCAACCCCACAGATTCTCTGCTTAAAACACCTTCATCCATGTCCCCTCCCCAAGCCCCCAAGCCCATGTGTGTGTGTGGGGGTACTGGGGATTGGACCCAGGGGCATTCTACCTCTGAGCTACACCACCAGCCCCCCCCCTTTTTGAAACAGGGTCTCACTAAGTTGCGGAAGACCTCACTAAGTAGCTGAGGCTGGCCTCAAAAACAGATCCTCCTGTGTCAGCCTCCCAAGTACTGGGATTACAGGCGTGCGTCACCACGCCCGGCTCTGAGATATGTTTTTACTGCCCTCTACACAATAATAATTATTATTATTATTATTATTATTATTATCTAACATTAACTGAGCACTTACTATGAGTTCAATACGTCGGCAACACCTTATGGAAATTTTACAGTGATCCCCATTTTACAGGATGAGAAACAGTCTCAGAGAGTTTAAATGATTTGCTAGGTTAACAGATTTTGAGCCCAATTCATAAACCAGCACCTGATCTAACACCCAACCCTTCAAATTCATATCCCTTCCTACCCATTCCTTATCCCTATTTCTTCTTAGCATCTTCACCTTGGAGCCCCTTCCCCCAGAATCTCACCTGTATCACCTCCCCCCCCCATTAACCCCCTCAATTCTCTGTGCCGCACCTGATTCGGGAATCTCAGGACCAGTCCAGGCAGGGATGCTGGGCAGGGGAAGCTCAGGGCCTGGCCGGGGCTCAGGCCGGGGCTCAGGCCGGGATTCAGGCCGGGATTCAGGCCGGAGCTCAGGGCGACGTGTGGGCAGAAAGCCTACTAGGGAAGGGATATTAAGGAATAGAGACCTAAATTGGGGTGGCCAGGCTCCTCTCCTCCTTCCTCTATGAGGCTAGGGAAGCCCCTTGAAAAGGACACCCCTTCCTTCAGAAGTCAGCTCACCTGTGGGGGGCCTGGAGGTGGCTGGTGGGGCACGCGGCTGGCTGAGGGACACTCGAGGTGGCTCCTGGCCCAGGGGTCTGGTGTTGTAGCGGAGGTCAGAGGCAGAGTAGTGGTAGCCAGGGCCAGCTGGGCAGATCTCCCGAAAACCCTCTAGGAACAAGAAAGGGAGATGGGCAGAAAGAGGGCCAGCAATGAGAGGGGGAAGAGAGGGAGGAGTCTAGAGGCAAGCCTTAGCCGGGATGGGGTTTGGTTGGTTTGAGAGTGTGTCTGGGGTTTGGCTTGGATACTCAGATGAGGAGGTGCCCTGGCCAAAGAACAGGAAATCTCAGAGGCTCAAGGTGGGGCCACAGGAGTTTTTCCCCATTTGGGATAGACTAGGGTTGAGGGCAGGGTTTAGCTTGGGGTCAACAGGGACAGGAGTTGAAGGCCAAGAAACAGCTCCCTTGTGGAACTAAGTTTTAGGCAGGAGCTAGAATGCCACGTAGCTGTCTTAGGGAGGAGCATATCTGGGGTGGGACCTAAAGGGGGTGCCTAAGATGAAGGCGATGTCTCAGGAGCTGGGGTTTGGCCAAATTTCAGTGATAGGGTTTCATGTCTCAAGGGCTGGGATTGATGCCCAGGAGATGCTGCCTAACTTGGGGGGGGGGGTGTCTCTGGAGTGAGGTGGGTGTGGCTAAGGATGGAGGCGGAGCCCTGGGTGAAGCACAGCCTGCAGCTCCGGGTCTCAGAGGCTGGGAACTGGGCCAAGGCTAAGGACCAGAGGAGTTTGAGGGCAGTGAGCCTCAGAATTAGAGGGCAGGGATTAAACTCTGCGTCCTAGGAGTTACCACTAAGGACTGTTAGGCGCTGCAGGAGGCGCTCACCTGAGCCGAAAGGTGGGCAGAGCTGGCAGCCTCGGCCCCAGGCCTTGCCCACACGGCTACAACAGCAGATCTGCTTGGTGATGTTGCGCAGAATGGGCAGCGAGCAACCACCGTCGCGGAGCACACGGAAGCAGGGCCCTTTGGCCTCCGAGATCACGTGTTGGGCTGGGGCGAGGTGGGGGGTGGGGAGGAGAAAATTCTTCAGGGCTGAGTGGGGAGTGCAGCGGGACTAAGGGATCTTGGAGGTAGGGGGATGGTCCCAGGGGGAGTTTGTTGGGGGTGAGAGACTTTGGGGGGTTCTAAGGGGTCTGAAGAAGAGCTGAGGGCTCTGGGTTCTGGGCCGGGTTTGAGGAGTGAGCGAGAAAGCCGGAGATGGATCTCAGGATCTGAAGATCTGGTGGTCCAAGGGGATGCATGGATTTCGGGGTCTGAGAGGAGGTCAAGAAAGTCTGGGAGTTTGAAGGGATCTGGAGCCAAAATGTTTGAGGGGTTCTGGGAGGGTCTGAACACAGCAGGAAGTCCTCCAAAGGGGTGGGAGAATCTGAAAAGACTGACCGAGGGGGACACGGAGTCTGAGAGGATGGGAGGGGGTCTGAGGAAATTAAGGGCACCAGAATACTCGGGGACGTGGTCTGAGGTCTGGGCGGTCTTGGGACCCAGCCTCAGCCCCACACGGAGGCTCACAGATGCAGCTGCTTCGGGATGAGTCCAGCAGGAAGCCGTCGGGGCACACGCACGTGTACCCGCCGCGCGTGTTGGCACACTCCCCGTGTTGGCAGCGCCCACCTGTAGCGCACTCATCCACATCTTCGAGGGTTGGAGAAATCATCGCAGAGTCAGGACTTGGTCCCTGCCAGTCCAGTCCCTAGAGCCAGTCCAGTCCCTCCCTCCCCTCCTCACCTTCGCAGGACCCATTAACCCTCTCAAAGCCAGTCGGACAAGGTCCATCCGGGGCCCCCACTCGGTTGGATCTCCCTGTGGAGAGAGGAGAGGGGTGGGCCAGGAATTGTGGGAGGGGCGAGGACTGGGCGGGGACAGAGATGGTGGGAGGGGCTAAATGGCGTTGGGTGTGGTTTGATTGCAGGGTCAGCCTTAAATTGACATCCTAGAAAGTAACTTCAAGGTTACAGAAGTGCCCTGGTGGGGCCAAGGCACAAAGTCCAGTTGAGAACAGTGGCAAAGGTTAGAAAATGGGGTGGGTGATGTCAGAACGGTATGGATAGATGATCCCCACAATAGGATAGGGGTAGCTAGAATTTGTGAACGGGGTTTATTTATGGGCAGAGTAGGAGGAATGGCGAAGTTCTCAGCCTTCCCCGGTTGCAACACCCCGGAACGTCCTGGGGCTTACCCAGGTGCTCCGAGCAGGGCTGACAGTCGTGAACGCCCCAGGCCAAGCCGGCCCCTTGGCAGCAGACCTCCTGAGTCCGGAGTCCCGGCAGCGGCGACGCACACTGTGGGGAAGTGTTGGGTGAGCGCGCCCCCGCGCGGCGGCAGGCTCCGGCTCCCTCCCCACTGGCCTCCTCTCACTTCGCTTCCGCGCAGCTCTCGAAAGCAGTAGCCAAAGCCCGAGGCGTCCGAGTAGCCGTCCTCGCGCGGAGCGCTCTGTGCCAACACCGTGTAGGGCGCCGCCGCCTCCGCCCGCGCCGCCGCCTCCGCCCGCGCCACGGCCTCGGTGTCCGCCTCCTCCCAAGGGCCGGACACACGCTCCACCTGGTGCACCACCACCGACGCCTCCTGCGGGTGCTCCACGTGAACGCTCACCATGGACGCCACGCCTGGTGGGAGGCAGGGCGGGCAAAGGGATGTTTACAAAGGTTCTTAAGGGCCGGGACTAGAAATGCGAGGAAAGGCGAGCCAATGAAGGGTACCGGAGAAGGCGGCAAAGGTGGAGGTCAGAGGAACAGGGAGGTGGTGGCAGAGGGATCGGAAGGTACTTTGGCCACACTCTCCTCACCGTGTTCGTCGTCACGGTGGTTGGCCAGTGGCATGGTGTACACGGAGCGGGTGAGGCCTGGCATGGCTGGGGCCGGGGGCTGGGCGCCCGAGGAGTGCAACTGGCAGAACTTGCCAGCGAAGTTCGGGGGACAGAGGCAGCGGTCGGGCTTCACACACACACCGCCGTTGTGACAGATCAACGGACACAGGACTGGGGCGGAAGGAAGAAAGTGAGGACACTCGAGGTGGGCACCGCACCTGACAGGTGCTCCTGAGGCCAGTGCCTTCACGTTAGCTCAGTTCCCCGCGTTACAAATAGATGCTCAAGGTTTCGCTCATTCTAAATTTCTCTGCCTTAGCTGTCTTGTGACCCCGCCCCACCCCTGGCCATCTGTATTAACAGGTTCCAGTCGTTCAGACATCTAAAATATAGCCCCACCCTACAGGTGGGCTCCCCAGGCCCTCTGGGTCTTCATTCACTTTTCTGTCACCTGTAGTCGAGTTCAGGGGACTCTATTTTCTGGCTGAGTACCGGGCGTCCCAGCTCCGCCCAGACAGCATTGCTTTCTCCCACTGGCTCAGCCCTCTCCCCATCCATCCACTCTAGCTTTTCCTTGCCCTGCCCTTCCCGTTGTCTGGCTGGGTCCTTTGCTGTTTCGGCCTCTCCGACCCAGCTCAAGTCCTTTCCATTGATTCAAATCACATTTTAGCCACTCCGTGACCCAACTCCCTGCTTCCAATTCCGTCTCCTTCAGCATTCTATTCCCGCCCACACCCCCGCCAGTCCACTAAGGCCCAGCTCCACCCACTTGCCGTGCACCGCTTTCTAGTCCCGCCCACATCACCTTCTACGCCGGATTGTAAACCCCGCCCAATCGGGGCGTCTAACCTGAAGTCTTTGGCCCCGCCCACCCTTGTCCTCACTCTGATTTGCCCAGGCTCACGCACTCACGCCCCTCCCACTCCACCTCCAGACTGGTTGGGAGCCTTAGCCCCACCCACCGCCGTAGTCCCGGGCTCCAGAGTTCTAGCTCAGCCCTCCCGCCTCCGGTAGCACAGGGGCGGCGCAACAGCGGGAACGCGCTTCCTCTCCCCTCTGCGCGCCCTCGCTGGGCCCCAGGCCACCTCTGGGCGGGGCACTGCCAGCTGTGCGGCGGGGTAAACAAAGAGAGGGGTGCGGCGGGGGCAGGGCGGCGGCTCCGCATTCCGTACCCTTGGGGAGCCTCAGGACCGTGGAGCCAAAGGAGGCCGGACGTGTGTCTTTCGAGGGCACCCCCTCCCTTTCTCCCCGGGGGCTGCCGAAAACAGCTGGATACAGCTGTGCGGAGGGGAGGGGCAGGCGGTCTGGGCTGTCTTAGGAGGCGTGTGTGGGATTCTGAGCCACAGGTCTAGAGAGGAAAGTACAGCGGGAGCCACCTCAGTTTAGAAGGGTCAAGGGACAGGAGTCCAGGAAGGAGATCAGCTGGAGGGCAGCGCTCTGGAGTTCAAAGATGGCTCAAGGTTTCTGGGTTGGAGGGGGAGGCTAGCTCAGAGGAAACTGAGGCTCTCTTTCAACCAAGAGTTTTCCAAGTCCTTTTGTGAAGGGTTACCTAGAAAGCAGGTCTCTAGTGCCTTCTAGGGGATGACCTGTTGGAAGGTACTGAGAACAGGGTTTAGATGGAGAAGTGAAATCCCTGGAAGTCCCCAGCACATAAAAGCCTCAACTGGCCGGGACCCTAAGATACCCTGGAAACCCCTCTCCTTCCACCTAAGGGATTAGATGCCTCAATTTTTTTTTTTGTACTAATGGCTGCCTATGGGGAGCAGTGTCTGGAGTCCTCTTGGGAGAATTTGCTGATCCAGACCAACTCTGGGGTTCTCTGAAGATAGATGGGCTCTAAAGTTCCTGGGGAGGGGGTCAGCTGGAAAAGCAGCACTTGGAGAGACAGGAATCAGAAATCTCTGATGGGACCAGGGGAGGCTATGTGGGAGCCTTTCGTGGATATGGGAGCCTTTTGTGGGAAGATAATTCAGCTGGGGAGGAGAGTTATCACTGTATAGGGCTTGTAATCTAGGGTTTCTCCTGGGAAGAAAGTGGGGAGAAGAAACAGCTTGGGGAGATTGTCTCAAAAGACAGGGAGGGAACTTCACAGGAGGAGCTGGTATCTGGAGTCTGTTGACACAGCTGGGAAGGTATCTTAGGGGCTGGGGGCAGAGACCTTGGGCTCCCCTGGTTAGGAGAGTTAGACCAGGGCTCCAGGTATTCTAATGGGGTCTTTGAGTGGCAGGGCCTAGAAAGCAAGATTTCAAAATGGAAAGAGTCTCTGATAGGAGTGGTGGGAAGCCAGCTAAGTCTAGGGGGCATTTCTCAGCCTCCAAAGGCATTTCCCTGTCTTCTCTCGGCCTGTGTGCAGTGCCCCTGCCCAGCTTCCTGAGGGTACCCGCACCCCCTCTTGCCACTGTATGGACAAGGCCAACTCGGCGTCCCACACCTTTTAGAGGAACAGGGAGCTGAGGACATTGGGGTCCTGCTGAGGTCAGCCCCCCTTCACACTCCCCTTTTTGTGCCTCCAAGGGCTTGGCACCCGCCTGGGCACGGCGCCTGGCACTGGCGCTTTGGGGCTGGGCCGGGAGGGAGTGAAGGAAGGAGGGAGGAAGGGGAGGAGAGAGGGAGTGGCAGCAGGCGGGGGCTCAAGCGGGAGATGAGCTCACGCCGGCCGGGATTGGGCTGGCTGGGGGCCAAATTGGGCGAGTTTTTGGCGCCAGGGGCCCCACTCCCCAGTCCAGAGCGCTCGAGGGGTTGGGGGCAGGGAGGACCCGACTCTGGAGAGCCTGCCCACCCCACGCACTCTGGGCCAGCAGGTGGAGCACCCTCCCCACCTCACCTGAACCCCTTAGAGCTCCCCGCGTCTAGGGGTACCGGGTGCACACTCCTCTGTCCCCTCTGGCCCCAGGGGGCGCCTCGTCCCCAGACCTCCTATCTGGATTTCTGCCGCACGTGCGATCCCTGCAATTCAGGTCTTGCACAGACACCCCCCCCCTCTTTTCTCTGGACCCTTTCCCTCTTAGCTCTCCCCATCCTAAGCCCTCTCTTCACAGGCAACCCTATACCGGACCCGGACTCTCCTAGTCCCTCCCCCAGAAACTGAGACACCCCATGCCGCCCTGAAACTCTCCTTTGGTCTCTGGGGACACATTACGCAGAGTCTCAGAATTTGGGCCCCCTTCCCAAAAGTTCCCAATTGAATTCCCTCAATTCTGAGGTCTCCACTTTGACTCAAAGGCATAAAAGCCGGCCTTAGTACCCTCACGTGGAACATCACAGGTCCCAAGAACACTGATTGGTTGCAAAAGGGGGACCTCAGGATCCACTCCCCAAACCAGGAATTTGGAGCTCCCTTGCTTAAGTACCCCAGGGGTTCCCCAGCACCACTGCAACACGGAATCTGGACGCCCTCACCCAGGGAGATTGTCTCCCCCATCACCGGGGATCCTCCTCCCTCCGGGAACCCCTCCCTTGGGAGCACCACCCCGCACTCACAGGCGCGGAAGCCGGGTCCCCCCGGGGCCGCCCCGCCGGGCGCGCCGCTGTCCACGCTGGTGGCGTTGCGGGGCGCGCAGGTCGGGGTACAGCGGGAGCCGGTGGGCCCATGGATGCAGCGCAGACCGCACACGGCTGGGGTGAAGCGCACGCGGAGACGCTCTCGGGGCCGACCCAGCCCGGGCTGCGGCCCGAGCTGCGCCAGCAGCACCAATAGCGACACCCCGAGCAGCCGCGCGCCGCCCGCCATGGCTGCAGCGCCGCGCTCCGCCGCGACGCCGCCCCAGCCCGCCCGAGGGGCCCGGCCGCGCCCGCCCGCCCGCGGGGGAGGGCGGCCGCGCCCCCGCTCAGGCCCCCCCTCCCCACCACTCCCTCCCCGGCGGCCGCGCGGGGGCGCGTGGGGCTGGGCGCTTCGCCAGAGGCGCGAAGGCTGGGCGCTAGACTCGCAGGGGGGAGGGCTCGCCCCTCTGTCCCCACCCGCGCTTCAACAAGTGGATGGGGCCCGCAAGGGAGCAGCGGGGAAGGGAACAGGTGGGGCCGGGCGGGTATCTCCCCCGCCCCCCAAGACAGAGCTGAATCCATAAAGAGGAAATTCATGAAGAGTAGTGGGGGCCGCATTTGGGGAGACAGCTAAAGGCTGATCCTCTGTCCTAGGCACAGAGAAAGGGATTTCATCCAGATAGGGGACTAGGATGGCGCATTTGGGCAGCCAGGTGGCACATCTGAGAGAGAAGAAAGGTCCTGCACGTGGGCACACTAAGGAATTAGGGGTCTGGCTCCTGAAGAGGAGTCTATGGGGTGGGGGGGATACACGCAGCCACATCTGGCCAGAAACCTCACACTTGGTGGGAGAAGTCAAAATGGATAAAGGAAAGGGATAGATAGACTGAGGCTGTGGGCTGGGGTCCTCACATCTGGCCCTGGCCCGGAGCCCACATCTGGAAAACTTTAGGGAGGAGGGGACACATCTGGGCTGAAGGCCACAGTAGGAGGGGGACTTTTGAGGGTAGCTGAGACTAGAGGGTGTTCTAGCCTGGGGGTCTGGAACTGGAGTCGGAGAACAGGGGCAGGGGAGGGTCCGGGAAGCAGGGGAGAGCTTTTGGCCCCCAGCCGCCCAGCAATCTTGGGCATTTGGTACCCGGGCAGGCGCCAACCGGCACAATCGCTTTTGTTGTCTGAGTTGGTTCGGCCTCACTCTCTGCTGGGCCAGCGCCCTCCTCTTAGGCTGCGGGAGCCCGGACGCCTGGCTTCCCGGCCCCACCCTGAAGGGTCAGCACCTCTGGCCTGCGTCTAGTTCTGTCCCGGGCTCACCTCACACAGCCGGACGCCCGGGTCCCTAGAGGTGGCCACGTCCTGGGGGGTGGGGTGGGCTGAGCTACAATGGGGGGCGGGTAGGCAGCGGCTGAACCGTGGGAACCAGACGGCTTTATCTGGCCCGGAACCCCCCAGTCCCCCAGGCGGAGGAAGGGCGGATGTTCTTACCCGGGGCCTGGCCAGTGGGGGCGCGCTGTGGGGGCCTCCTTTTCTGCAGTGCCCGGCCCCCTGGCCCTCGGGGCCGCCGGCGCCTCAACAGAGCTTGGGCCTCCTGCAGCCTGGGTGGGAGGGGGCAGAGAAGTGGCTGTCACCACAGTGAAGCCCACCCCCACCCCCAAGGGGAGGGCCTCCCATTCCAGGAGAAGGTCTCCCAGTAGCAGCTCAGCCCAACACCCCCACCAAGCCGTTTATGGGGAACAGGCCTCGAAGGTTCTTTAGGAGAAAAACAGAGAAGAGAGCAAAGGGGGGGAGAAGAGAAGACAGGAGAGAAGAGGGAGGAGAGGAGAGGAAAATTGGTGGCAAAGTGTTCCTAACAGAGGACCTAGTAGGGAAGGGATTACTCACGTCAGTGGCTGCCAGTTAAGGGACACTTGTCTCTTCCTCCCGCTGGGACTGGGGCTTGGCACTGGCGGTACAAGAGTCAGGCACTGCTGGGGGCCTGTGCACGTTTGAGGCTGGCAGCTTCGGACTCTGCAAGAGGCTTTGGAGACAGCCAGGGACTAAGCGGGGAAGGGAAGGAGCAGGCTGTCTCTCTCCCTCCAAGTGCATCCAGCTCTTCTGCTGGGATCGAAGGCTGGGGAAGAGAGCTTTCCCACCCCCACCCCTCTGCTCCTACCCCCTTTCATACCCCCCACCCATACCCCACCTGGAAGAACGCACCTCGGATGCAGCGGCTCCTCCTAGGTGTCCGGCCTAGGCAGCAGTGACAGGCAGCGACACTATAAATAGGGGAGTGGAAGTCAGTCAGATCCCTAGCATTCCAGAACTCCCCCAAACCAAAACAAACCTTGAGGGATCTCAAAACAAATGTGTGATTAACTTGAGGCACTTCTCCGTGTGCCTCAGTTTCCCCATCTGTACAATGGGAGGAGAGATGCTGGCTTAGAGTCTCCAGGAGTGAAGGCCACCGTAAACTTACTTTTACCTGTCTATAAAGGAGATTTGGTGGTAAAGTTTTATTTGAAAATATATTTTAAAGTCTTTTTCTAGCCGGGCGTGGTGGCACACACTTGGAATCCCAGTACTTGGGAGGCTGAGACAGGAGGATCGCAGGTTCGCGGCCAGCCTCAGCTACTTAGTGAGGCCCTCCTCAACTTAGACCCTGTTTCAAATTAAGAATAAAAAATAGGGCTGGGGGTGTAGCTCAGAGGTAGAATGCCCCTGGGTTCAATCCCCAGTGCCACAAAAAAGATAATGTCTTTTTCTAAAATGATTTAAAAAATAATCAAAGATTTGTAAGTGCATATCCAAGCCTCGACTGTCTGGGATCTCCAACTCCCATTCGGCCCTATCTGGGACTCAGCGACCATCCCGAGCCTGGTCGGCAGGTGGCGCCACGTCCACAGACCTCAGCTGCATCCCCCTGCGACTGTGGGTCCAGCACCGTGCTGAGGTGGAAGGGGATACTGAAGAAGTCACAGTCCAGAACTGAGAATCCCGAGGCCTGAGTTCTAGTCTATTCCTGCCCCTCCACGCTATGTGTGCTGGAGCCAGCATCGCCTGGTCTTTGAGCCTCAGTTTCCTGATTGACCAGGACGGGGTCATTCCTGGAGACAACTCCGCGCCCAGTGGGTCTCTGTGGCTGAGCCTCTAGCTCCAGCCCAAGTCCGTCGCAACCTGGGCCCCCCAGACAAGTCCATTATCCCCAGGATAAGGGGGTGCGTGTGGGACGAGGGCGCCGGATCCGGCCCAGAGAGACGGTGGAAGATTCTGAGAAAGGGACATCCAGCTGGTGGACCCCTTCCAGAAGAGTGTGGCTCAGTGGGGGTGGAGGCCGCCAGGGGCGGGAGCCTCCGAGACCCCCAATCCTGTCGTCATCCCTCCCGCCTTTTCTCCAGGTTAACCCCCTCCCGGCCCCGCCCCCGGCGCGGCTCGGGTTACTAAACGCATTCGCAGAGACCGAGGCGGGAGCGGAGCCCGGCGTCTTTGTAACGGAGGGCAGGGCCGCTGGGCTGGGGGTAGGGGTGCTGGGCAGCCTGTTTCCTTCGATCTCGTCACCCGCAAACAGGAGGGGTGGCTATAACCCCTAATCTATGGGTTATCCTGTATCTCTTGTCGCGAAATCACTGGTACCGACAGTTCTCTAATTCTAGGAAAGGAGAGCCTCCTCAATCCTCATAAAACCTGAAGAACACACACACACACACACACACACACACACACACACACACACACACACATACACGCACGCCTTTCCCCAAGTCCCTCCGCCATCAACCCAAGAGTCCACGTCCATTCCAAAAATCCAAAGGTCATTTTTACAGTGCCCCAAACCCTAGACAAATTCAAGACATCTCAGCTCTCCCATAAAGTCCCTCCAGAACCTCCCAGGCAACGACTTTCCTGTTTGGAGCACCTAGGAACCTCCATCCTAGCTCACGGGCCCCACCCATCCCTCTTATCATTCTAGCACTCAAAGCCCCACCCCCATATCAGCGGGGGATCTTCTCCCTCAATAAACCCCAAGATTCCCTGGAGCCTTATCCATCTCCCCCACATTGGAAGAGACCCCGTTCTCTCAAAATCTCAGTACTCCCTGGATTCTAACCCCTACAAAAGAGAGATCCTTAATAGATCCATCCTCCCACCGAAGCTGCAGTGGGAGGATTTCCCCCTAAATCCGAAAGTTCTGGGTCCCGCAGGACCACCAGTTAGTAGGTGGATGAGGAACGAGGAAGCAGGGCTGCAGCGGGGCTTACCGGGTCCGGCGGCCCGGAGCCACCGCGACCTCGACGGCCTGGCTGGAGCTGGGGCTGGGGCTGGGGCTGGGGTCCGAGGCGGAGGAGACGGTGGCCGAGGCTGCGAGGAGCCGCAGCAGCAGCAGCAGCAGCAGCAGCAGCAGCAGCAGGGGACTGCTGCTGCTGGGGCCGGGCCGCCGCATCGTGTCTGGCGCCCAGTCGGGCTCCGGGGCTGCGATCCGTCCAGCGGGTCTGGCTCGGCGCGGCCCCGCCCCCCGCCCCCTCCCGGGGCCGACTCACTTTCTCCGATGTCCCATCCTGGGGTTGCGAACTTCCCGCCAATCAGAGCCCTGTGCTGCCAGCGCTCCCGGCACGGCCAATTCGGAGGTGGCAGGGGAGGGGTCAGGCGGACAGGTGCCTGGCGGGGTCGCTGGGGCCGGGGATTCTCCAAGCGGTAGGCGGACATCTGGAGTCAGGTACTGACCCCCAGAACCCTCTCGTGAAGCAGAGGCCCCGAGTGAGCGGGTGCTTACAAGTGGGAGGGATGGGAGGGTTGGGCAGGCTAAGCTGGAATCCCACTGGCAGGCCTCATCCCTGGCTCACTTTATTTTTGCACCAGGGTTTGAACCCAGGATCGTTCTACCTCCGAGCTATACCCCCAGCCCTTTTTATTGTTTTTTTTTTTGTTTTTTTTTTTTTGGCGGTACTGGGGATTGAACCCAGGGGCATTCTACCTCCGAGCTACACCCCCAGCCCTATTTTTTATTCTTTATTTTGAAACAGGGTCTCACTAAGTAGCTGAGGCTGGCCGCCAACCTGTGATCCTCCTGTCTCAGCCTCCCAAGTACTGGGATTACAAGCTTGCGCCACCACACCCGGCTATTGTTTTGTTTTAGAACAGGGTCTCGCTAGGTTCTGAGAGTCTCACTAAGTTGCTGAGGCTGGTCTCGAACCTTCAATTCTCCTGTCTCAGCCTCTCAAGCACTAGGATTATAGGTGTGTGACACCAAGCCCGGTTCCCTCGCCCACTTCTGGGAAAAGTCCCTCAGAATTTAGCTGACAGAAGCCGGGTGCGGTGGCGCAAGCTTGTAATCCCAGTACTTGGGAGGCTGAGACCGGAGGATCACAGGTTGGCGGCCAGCCTCAGCTACTTAGTGAGGACTTCCGCAACTTAGTGAGACCCTGTTTCAAAATAAAGAATAAAAAATAGGGCTGGGGATGTAGCTTGGAGGTAGAATGTCCCTGGGTTCAATCCCCAGCACGGCAAAAAAAAAAAAAAAAAAAAAGAATTTAGCTGACAGACCGAATTTAGCTCTCTCGTGGGTGTAGAAGGTGGGAGCCCCCATGGGTGACCACTTGCCATTGGAGAGACTAAGATTCTGAGAATGGGGTGCTGATTCTGCACTAGGCCCTAGGTCCTGCCCTTCTGTTGATCCCAGACTCCCACTAGGCCTTCCCGGAGGATTTGTTCCTTCTTTTTTTGGGGGGGGGTACCAGGGATTGAACCCAGGGGCGTTCTACCTCCGCGCTACACCCCCGGCCCTATTTTTTATACTTTATTTTGAAACCGGGTCTCACGAAGTTGCAGAGGGCCTCACTAAGTAGAGAGAGAGAGAGAGAGAGAGAGAGAGAGAGAGAGCTGAGGCTGGCCGCGAACCTGGATCCTCCGGTCTCCGCCTCCCAAAGTACTGGGATTACAAGCGTGCACCACCACACCCGACTTCCTGCTGCAATCTTTAAAGTCTCTCCAAAGCACCCTCCCACTCCCAGAATCGCGGTCTTTTTCCTTAGAGAGTTCCAGTCCTGAGAACCTCCAGTTAGGAGCCCCAAGCCACAGGGGAATCTTGGGCCCCATTCACACCTCAGTTAGTGGATTCTAGGCTCCGATCCTTGCTCACAGCCTCCAATATCAGAGGATCCCAAATCCAGCTCCTTCCCTTAATTATAAATTCGAAGTCTCACCTGCTTTTCTCTGAAACACAAGCTCTGCCTCTCTCCCAAAGGCAAAGCCCCCAGAGCTTCAGACCCCACCCCCTAGTCACATCTCCCCGCCCCCAGCTTCAGGCCACACCTCTTCTCACAGGGAATTAGATCATGGTCCCACACTTAGGATCTGGAGCCCACCCTGTCCATGTTTGCTCCCCTTCTGGGTTCCAGGCAATCAATCACAGTAGTTTGATTTTTTTTCTTTTTTTTGCAGTACCAGGGATTGAACCCAGGGGCATTCTACCTCCACGCTACACCCCCAGCCCTATTTTTTATTCTTTATTTTGAAACAGGGTCTCACTAAGTTGCGGAAGGCCTCACTAAGTAGCTGAGGCTGGCCGCGAACCTGGATCCTCCGGTCTCAGCCTCCCAAGTACTAGGATTACAAGCATGCGCCACCACGCCCGGCGGTAGTTTGATTCTTAAGGTTTCCATTTCTATAGCATTTAGCCCCACCCCAGTGTACGGGCTCACTGCCCACACCAGGTCATAGGCTGCACACCTTGACAGCAGGGTCCACCTCCGATTAAGGAAAGCAAATAATCCGACTTTGCCCCGTCACTTACTTCTCCTTCCAAAGGAAGGGGTGCAGGAGGGGACTCAGATGGGGGATCCCTTCGCCCTCCCCCACTGGCTGTGAGACATGCCGGGTGACTCACACAGCCACACTCACACCATTACTGCCACCTACAGCAGTCCACACCTCCATCCCACACTGCCACCTAGGAATCTGGGCCCACCCACCGTCCAGAGACACACAGCCCCCCGGAGCAGTAAAGATGGCCCTCAAGCCTCGTTCACGGCCATTCGTGGGCTGACCCAGCCGGTGATGGAGTGCTTGGCACTGCCCACTGAATGTGCCCAGTGCCCCTGTCTTTGTGTGGTCCCAAGATCCCGGCTCACACAGCCCTGAGGGGCATCGTGTCCCTCACCCGCCCGCCCCCTCCCTACCTCCTACCCTGTGGCTGGAGCATTTGCTGGGGGCGCTGCTGAAATTTCTCCCTTCTGCCCGGGATCCAGGGCATCTTCAATGTTCGTTGCTAGGCAACAGCCTCTGGCTCACCACTGCAACTTCCGGGGATGGTATTGGTTTCCCTTCCCCCCAGAATTCAGAGTCCCTGGTTTCCAATCCCTCCCTCTCTTCCTGGATCCTGATCTGATTGATTGCAACCCTTCAGAACCCCTCAAGATTCTAGATGTCTGGCATTCCAGAAGCTTCTCCCCATCATTCTTTCTACAGTTTTATTCCTAGCATTATATCTCTAGTATATAAAAATAATACTGTGTGTGTGTGTGTGTGTGTGTGTGTGTGTGTGTGTGTGTGTATGGGATTGAACCCAGGTGTGTTCTTTTTCTGAGGGGTCCTTTTTATTTTTTATTTCAAGAAACATGGTCTTGCTAAGTTACCTCGTGCTGGCCTCGAACCTACGATCCTCCTGTCTCAGCCTCCCAAGTATTAAGATAACAGACATAGGCCATGGTGCCCAGCTCTAGTATAAAATATATATTTAATGTGTATTTAAAATATAAGCCGGGCATGGTGGTGCATGCTTGTAATCCCAGTACTTGGGAGGCTGAGACAGGAAGATCGCAGGTTCATAGCCAGCCTCAGCTACTTAGTGAGGCCCTCTGCAACTCAGTGAGACTAAATAGCTGAGGCTGGCCGCGAACCTGCGATCCTCCAGTCTCGGCCTCCCAAGTACTGGGATTACAAGCATGCACCACCATGCCCGGCATAATATATATTTTTTAAACTCTTTAGTGTTCTAGATTTGACAATACTCCATCTTTCTATTCTTTTTGTGTGTGTGAGGTACTGGGGATTGAACCCAGGGGCATTCTACCTCTAAGCTACACCCCCAGTCCTGTTTTATTTTATTTATTTATTTATTTTTTTGCAGTACCGGGGATTGAACGCAGGGGCGTTCTACCTCCGCGCTACACCCCCAGCCCTATTTTTTATACTTTATTTTGAAACTGGGTCTCACGAAGTTGC
>PVJS01015279.1:0-39117 GCA_004027185.1 Glis glis
TCTCTCTCTCTCTCTCTCTCTCTCTCCCTCTCTCTCTCTCTCTTTCTCTCTCTCTCTCTCTCTCTCTCTCTTTCTTTCTCCCCCCTCCCTCTCTGCTTTCCAACTGCCACAGGATGAGCAGCCGTCCTCTGCCACCTACCATGCTGCCATGATGTCTGCCTTGGGGTCAGCCAACTATGGACTGTACCTCTGAAACCATGAGCCCAAATAAACCTTTCCTCCTCTATGTTGTTCATGCCAGGTATTTTGGTCACAGGGATGGAAAAACTGACTGAAACAATGCACTTTCTCTTAAGATAGTCATTTAAATGAATTTAAGTGAACTCATACTCTCTTCAATAGATAGACATTGCCAGGTCAACTGGGTTATTTGTCAGGATTGAATCTGCTCGCCTCATAGCTAATGGTCTAGCCTATGCCCAAGTCCAAAAGCAATGGAGTTCTGAGCTTCTCAAGAGCAGCATTCCCTCCTCTTCTAGTAGCCACAATATAGAAAATGTCAGACCAACACATTAAGAAAAAAGTAGACATTCCTACATCACTCTCACATCAGTTACAGAATGTCTTCAGAATGACAAAAAGTGATTCCTCAAGTCCCTTCCTGCTTTTGATGGTTCTAATCTCAAATAATTCTGCAGCATGGCGTTCCTCTCCAAGTGTAGCTCTGGGATGGAGCAGGTACTTGGAAACACTTGACAGGCTCAATTCATATCTGAGTCACAGTATTTCCCTAATGTCCAGTATTTACTTGCCAAATTCCTCCTCTACTTGAGATTATTTGAGACCCCATGATTACTTGAGACCCCATGATTAACCTTAAGTGTTTAAAGAAAGGTAATATTAGTTGGTGCGGTGGCACACACATGTAATTACAGGACTTGGGCGACTGAGACAGGAGGATTGCAGGTCCCAGGACAGTCTCAGCAACTTAGAGTGACCTTTCCTAACTTAGTGAAACACTGCTTCAAAATAAAAATTTTTAAAAGGCTGGGGGTGTAGCTCACCCCCTGAGTTCAATCTTCAGTACCACAAAAAAAAGGAAGGGAGGGAGGGAGGGAGGGAGAGAGGAAGGAAGGAAGGAAGGAAGGAAGGAAGGAAGGAAGGAAGGAAGGAAGGAAGGAAGGATTTCTGGCTATTTATCTAGATCAGGGACTGCCAAACTACAGCCCATCAGCCAGGTCAGTCCACAGCCTGCTTCTGTACAAACTGAGAGCTAGAATGACCTCTACCTGTTTCAAAAGTCAAAACAATGATGCTATGTCGTGACACCTGAAAATTACATGGGAGAGCCGGGCGTGGTGGCGCACGCCTGTAATCCCAGTACTTAGGAGGCAGAGACTGGAGGATCTGGGTTCGTGGCCAGCCTCGGCTCGCTCGCTCTCTCTCTCTCTCTCTCTCTCTACTTAGTGAGGCCCTCCGCAACTTCGTGAGACCCGGTTTCAAAATAAAGTATAAAAAATAGGGCTGAGGGCGTAGCGCGGAGGTAGAACGCCCCTGGGTTCAATTCCCGGTACCGCAAAAAAAAAAAGGAAAGAAAATTACATGGGATTGAAATTTCAGCGAGCATAAGTAAAGCTGATTGGGGCATGGTCATGCCCGCTCATGAACATATATTCTCAGCTGCTTCCGGGCTGCAGGGACCAAGTTAAACAGTTGGGACCGACACCCTATGGCCACCAAGCCTAACATATTTAGCATCTGACCTTGGAGAGAAAAGTTGGCTGCCCCATGGTACAGAGAACTTGTTTTATTTAAAGTATCACAAGCAGGAATGGCCTAAGTACCCCACTGCCCCCCCAAGAAATAAATAAGTACCCTGCTTCCTTAAGAAGCCCTCAAACTTCCCTTTTCTTGGTTTTTTTTAAATCTGCACTTGACTTTTAAAAATATGTATGTGCCAGAGATTGCAAGTCAAGTGGTTCAAAGAAAGGGAGAGGTAGGATATAAATTCTATTCTTTTTAAACAGGAAAAATCAAACAAAAACATAACAAAGCATGTGTACTAAAAATTGCCAAAGGAATCCAAGAGAGACATTGGGCTGAAGTCGGTTGCAACACAGCTTGCCTCCTTCGCCTGGTACTAATTCCCTAATGAAAAAGATGGAATTGACCTTCAGAAGAGATTTAAATGGCCTTAAAAAAAAAAAGCACCCAACCGTGTGGGCCTCGAAACACAAATATGGCCCCTCCCACCTTCCCCCCTGGTAAAGGTTGGGCCTCAAAGTCAGTAAGTAACTTACCATAATGGATTTCAAAGTCAAGAATCTAATGCAAATCTAAGTATTTGCTTATACGCTCTCTGAAGTCTCGACAGATTAAGTTTGGAAGTATTTTCATAGATCATATCTACATAATCTAATAGAGATGATTTCAGGAATACAGAAGATGTTTCCTGTGACGTGCCTGCCAGAGCGCCGCTGCCCGCCGGTTACATCAATAAAGCACGCGTTTGTGTTTGAAATTTTTTTTAATTTCATCCAATTTATAGAACAACGTGGAAGCGTTTTAAATAATATTCCGCTTCTGTAAGGGAGACTCTATCTCGACACGAGCGCTGGAGAGAAATGGACGATTCCAAGGATAAGAGATCTTCGGCTCTGTTAAGTTTATGTAACGTAATTGACTTTGTTAAAGGACGTTTAGGAATCGTGTGATTTACATCTCCGGGGAGCTTAATACATCATCCGCACGAGGTTCCACTTATTTAAACGTTTCATTTTAAAAGGGGCAGCTGGTTGGTAACTTCATCAGCGCCCACCCTTCCCTGGCCGGGATGGATTCTGCGGTGCTGTCCTTACACCTGCGACTCAAGGCAAAGGAAGCCGCGTTGCCTCTTCTCCTGTCAAGAGAACCAGTGCCATCGCATTACCTATTTCTATCAAGTTACAGGCAGCCGAGGCAGATTTTCCTAAGCTAATGTCTTTGGGGGGATCAGAAAAGATTAGACTCATAAAACTTCCATTTTCCTGATGTAAGTCATTCTTTCCCATGTAAAGCGCGTCACTGTGTACAGGGTCGGTGGGGGTGGAGGGGACAGTGCTGCCCATCCTCGGTGCATGTAGCCAACGCCTTGCAGCTCACACCCAGCTCTGTGGCTGATGGCCTCTGCGCCCTTGGGCTTGTGGCTTGGCCTCTCAGAGCTTCTCTTTCCTCTGGTATAAACTTGGGCCAATTCTATCAGAGCCTTGCACCATAAGTACATGGACCAGAGGATGAGCACCAGGCTCTGCTAGCTCTGGTGTGACAAGGACCACCAGCCCATGTCCTCAAGGAAGGAACTCAGGAAGCCCACCTCCTCCTCCCCATCAGAGCTCACGTTTCTGGGAGGATCTAGACCATAGATGAGTCCGCAGACACCTGAAGCACACCTGGAGGGGTGCCAGGGAAAAAACCAATTGGGAAAACCCTAAAGCAAGTGATAGGGCCAGGAAGCTGCTCCTCAGGGACACGGTCTCCCTGAGCACAGACCTGAAGGCAGAGAAGAACCTGGCCAGGCAGGGAACTGTGGCTGAGCACTCCAGGCACAGGGAGGAGCAGGTGTCAGGGCTCTGGGACAGGCTGAGCAGATGTAACCAGGGCAGAGAGGCAGGAGGGTGGTGCACTAGGAACAGAGTGGAGAGGGGTTCCGCTGAGGCTGGGCCCTGCAGGCTCGGAGCAGAGCCTGGCTTTATTCCCAGGGTGGTAAGAAGCCACTCAAGGGTTTAAGACTTGAAATGGCACTAGTGAGTAAATGGATGAATACAGGGGCAGACCCTATTTTTTTTCTTGTGGTGCTGGTGTTGGAACCCAGGGCCTCAAGCATGCCAGGCAAGGGCTCTGCCACTGAGCTACATCCCTAGCCCCGTAAATGAATGAATATGAATGAATGAATGAATGAATGAACACATGGAGCTCATGAAAGAACTTTCTCAAAGGCTATACCAGTACACACACACAGGAGCTATGTGTTTGTGCCCTTTTATTCTGGGCGAGCCCAGACACAAGGGTAAGTTATGTCAGAAGCTGCTGTAATGGCCTGAAACGACCTCAGCAAAGCTACTTTGGGTTGCTAAGAGACGTCACCTGTAAAGGAGGCAAAGAAAGGCGACGGGGATTCAGTCGTCCCTTCCGTGGGCATGTGCTCACAATGTAAGTTCCGAGTGTCATTTTAATGACCACAGGAGCCACACACATGGAAAGTGTGCACTTGGGAGACAGTTCTTTTGAACGATTTTTGGGTCATGTGAACAAACACCTGTGGCCTGGGACACAGCCTGCAGAGAGACATAGATTCGAGGGATGCCGAAGCTCAAACAACTCGGATGGTCACATCTACTGGTGTTAGAGTAGCACATGCGAGCTTCAAGACACACTTAAATAGACACATAACATCACATGTAAATACTATGCAAACTTGAAAAAAGCGAAAAGAAGCCTTAAAAAATTACTGTTGTATGTTGCACATGGCCTTCAGTATCTGTTAGTAAATTAATACATTGATGACTCCAAGTTTATTTTTCAAGTAGTCAAAGACACTTCAGGGGCATCTTTTCATTGAGAAAATAAGGGACAAGAGTATATTGGGGTTGACCTCTTCTTTGGGTGTCAACAATGTCGCTGTTCTAAGTCAGCGTGTGCATCTCTCACTACTCCTTGTAGGCAAGCACTAGGAAGGATGTCGGCGGGGGCTCCGGTGTGAACTATGTGCTGGAGGCCTCTTGCTTTCTTCTAGGTTACCCCTCTCCTGCAGGGGCTGGAAGCCTGGAAGCTGTGCTTGTCACCCTCCATGACCACCAGGGACACACATGGGTATTTCCAGTGAGGGGCGCTCTTGCAACACCCAGAGGGTGGAAGAGAAGCAGAGTCATTATTGCCCTACGAGGGCATGAGGCACCAGCACTTTCCAGGCACTGGCAAGAGTTCTCTGCACTGACCCCCGCCCCGGGCAGCTCCCTATGAACTGCCAATTTCCAATTTCCCTGCTGCAGGAGCAGGGGTTGCTGGCAACAGTCCCTGAGATTTCTGCAGCTCCCAACTTCCTAAACTGTGGTGCTGGCTTCCCTGATATTTGCAACTCTATGTCTCCCCATCATTTCCCAAATCCCTAATCCCTGTGTGAAGTCTCCTCCTTCTTGAGATGCTCAGGGTCACGTTAGTTCTCCTGTGGAAGCGTCCCTGATACAGGAAGTCAGTAGATCTCTCTGATCTCAGCTTGAGCTGATGACCCTGACCTTGGTTCTCGGTCTCTGTGTCCCCTTGGCACCCTGTCCCCTTTGCTAAGATGATGACTGCATGAAGTGGATCAGGAAACGGCATCACCGCTGGTATGCAAGAAAATGCCAGAGGGTCACTAACCAAATATGCAACAGACGTGACCCCCAGGAAGGGGCCCCTGTGGGTTCATGAGTTAGAGAGCTGCCCCCACACCCAAACCAACACTCTGGAACCAGAAACCCAAGCACCTAAAGAGACCCAGCACCTAGTCCTTCCAACTCCCCCACCCCGAGATATATTTTATTCTGGCCCTGAAAATTAACCTGTATGTACCAGCCTGCAGCAAGTCCAAACTCAGTGCCAACTCAATCCTGCCTGCGGCACAAAGCGAACAGGCCTGAAGGCACAGCAGAAACTACCCAGGATAAAAAGGTGCCACAGCCTCTGCGGAAGGGTGGCACGCACTGCCCCTCCACCCCATCCCACTGGGTATTTCTGTGAAATACCCTCTCCCGTGGCGGCCAGGCCAGGCCAGTCTCTCAGGCCACCTCTCCCATCATCCCTTGTAGAACTAATCACTCAGGGTCACAACTGTCTTTATGACAGCCTTCATTTTCCAAAGCCAGCACATGTTCAGGGGAGCGGGAAATGATCAAGTTTTTATATTCCTATAACTCAACTGAATCTCTTACTGTGTGTCTCCATTATTAAAAGTGTAGGCCTAGTGCTGTGACGTAGAGTCCCCAAAATATTGTCCAAGCTGGCCAGATGGCTTCGCGAGCCTTGATGTGTGGCTTCTATCTTGGAGTCTAAATCAGATGCCCTAACAGTTCTCATGCACATGGTCGATTGTGACTTTTCGGTCGGTGGTCTGACGTTGCAAATCTTAGAGGGCAGGAGAATCACGGAGGGCATGCTCTTTCATTTTTAAGTACAAGAAACAGAAGTTGCACCCAGCACCCGTTTTAACATCCTATTATCCGTGGGGCAGTGGACAGAATAAAGGCCCCCAAAGATAACTATGTCTTAGCCTCTGAACCTTGTGAACTTAAGGTTCATCTTAATCTAAGATGAACCTTGTCATCTTAGATTAAGGACCTTGAGATGTGAAGACCACCCTGGATTACCCAGGAGGGCTCCATGTAATCGCTTGAGTCCTTAAAAGTGGGAAGCTTCCCTGGCTATAGGGAAATGTTGTAACAAAAAAAGGATCAGAGAGATGCTGGCTGCAAAGGTGGCGCCAAGGAAAGCAAACATCTTATGGAAGCTGGGGCATAAGAAAACAGATTCTAGTCTGGAGCCTACAGAAGGAAAACAGCCCTGATGACATCCCAACTTTAGCCCAATGACTCTAGTATCTGAATGCCAATCTCCTGAAACACCAGAAAATAAAACTGTGTTGCTTTAAGCCATTAAGCCTGCAGTAATTTGTTAAAACAATCACGGGATATGAATATACCAGGTCTTGTGGCCCTGCCTAGCTGCAAGATATCCTGAGAGTGCAATCTCTGACTCGGTGGCCAGGTGCCCTCCCTGGTCTCGTGGCCCTGCCTAGCTGCAAGGGAAGCTGGGAGTACAATCTCTGACTTGGTGTCCAGATGCCCTTCCTGGTCTCATGGCCCTGCCTAGCTGCAAGGGAACCTGGGAGTACAATCTCTGGCTCCATGGCTGGGTGCCTTACCTGGTCTCAAGGCCTTGTCTATCTGCAAGGGAAGCTGGGAGTGCAATCTCTGGCTCAGTGGCCGGGTGCCCTCCCTGGTCTCGTGGCCTTGTCTAGCTACAAGGGAAGCTGGGAGTGCAATCTCTGGCTCAGTGGCTTGGTACCCTGCCTGGTCTCGTGGCCCCGCCTAACTGCAAGGGAAGCTGGGAGTGCAATCTCTGACTCGGTGGCCAGGTGCCCTCCCTGGTCTCGTGGCCCTGCCTAGCTGCAAGGGAAGCTAGAGTGCAATCTCTGGCTCGGTGGCCAGGTGCCCTCCCTGGTCTCATGCCCTGCCTAGCTGCAAGGGAAGCTGGGAGTGCAATCACTGAATCGGTGGCCGGGTGCCCTCCATGGTCTCAAGGCCTTGTCTAGCTGCAAGGGAAGCTGGGAGTGCAATCTCTGGCTCCGTGGCCAGGTGCCCTCCCCGGTCTCATGGCCTTGTCTCACTGCAAGGGAAGCTGGGAGTGCAATCTCTGGCTCGGTGGCTAGGTGCCCTCCCTGGTCTCGTGACCCTGCCTAGTTGCAAGGTATCCTGGGAGTGCAATCTCTGGCTCGGTGGCCAGGTGCCCTCCCTGGTCTCATGCCCTGCCTAGCTGCAAGGGAAGCTGGGAATGTAATCTCTGGCTCCGTGGCCAGGTGCCCTCCCTGGTCTCATGGCCTTGTCTAGTTGCTAGGGAAGCTGGGAGTGCAATCTCTGACTCGGTGGCTAGGTGCCCTCCCCGGTCTCATGCCCTGCCTAGCTGCAAGGGAACCTAGGAATGCAATCTCTGGCTCTGTGGCCGGGTGCCCTCCCTGGTCTCATGCCCTGCCTAGCTGCAAGGGAACCTAGGAATGTAATCTCTGGCTCCGTGGCCGGGTGCCCTCCATGGTTTCGTGGCCCTGCCTAGCTGCAAGGGAAGCTGGGAGTGCAATCTCTTGCTCAGTGGCTGGGTGCCCTCCCTGGTCTCATGCCCTGCCTAGCTGCAAGGGAAGCTGGGAGTGCAATCTCTGGCTCAGTGGCCGGGTGCCCTCCCTAGTCTCATGCCCTGCCTAGCTGCAAGAGAAGCTGGGATAGCAATCTCTGACTCGGTGGCCGGGTGCCCTCCCTGGTCTCATGGCCCTGCCTAGCTGCAAGGGAAGCTGGGAGTACAACCTCTGGCTCAGTGGCCAGGTGCCCTCAATGGTCTCATGGCTTTGCCTAGCTGCAAGGGAAGCTGGGAGTGCAAACCCTGGCTTGGTGGTCAGGTGCCCTCCCTTGTCTTGTGGCCTTACCTAGCTGCAAGGGCACCCGGGAATCCCTCCCTGGTCTCCTGGCCCTGCCTAGCTGCAAGGGAAGCTGGGAGTGCAATCTCTTGCTCAGTGGCCAGGTGCCCTCCCTGGTCTCATGCCCTGTCTAGCTGCAAGGGAAGCTGGGAGTGCAATCTGGCTCAGTGGCTGGGTGCCCTTCTTGATCTCATGCCCTGCCTAGCTACAAGGGAAGCTGGGAGTGCAATCTCTGGCTCTGTGGCTGGGTGCCCTCCCTGGTCTCATGGCCCTGCCTAGCTGCAAGGTATCCTGGGAGTGCAATCTCCGCCTTGGTGGCCAGGTGCCTTCCCTAGAGTGTACTAGCATACCTCCTGCACCTCCTGGAGAAGCAAGACACCCGTAATAGGGGCCTCAGGCCCTCTCTGCATTCTCCCTGGCCACATCCCCTGACAAAGTACTCTCCATAGAAGCAGACTCCATAAAAGCTGCAGCAGGACAAAGCCCAGCATTGTCACAGGGCTCTGAGCAGAAGCACCTGCCAGGGTGCCTCTGGAGAGGGGAACCCAGGCCCCCTCCTGTCTCAGATCCCCATGGTGATCCACGCTTTATTAGTTCTCACCCTTCCTGGCCATGCCTTGAGCAAAAGAGCACTGTGGAAGGGCAGCAGTCCATGCCTGGGGGAGGTCTGGAGAATTAAGTTAGAAAATGGATATCCTCACAGCCCCTGGCTTCAAGGAAGAAGCTTTGGTTGTTATTTACATATTCACTCATTCATTCATCCACTTATTCATGTATGCACTAATAATTATATATCACAACAAACCTACAAATCCTCATATTGCCCCCATTTTACAAATGGGGAGACTGAGGCACAAAGCGATTGATAACCTGCCTGAGGTCGTACTGCTGCTGTGGTGGGCTTTGAACTCCAGCTCTTAGGCATACATCTCCCCATCACTCGTTACTAACAGAACTAACTGAACTCCTGGAAGCGTTGCCTGGATAAAGCCCGCAACTCGGCCTCGGTGTTCATGTTTCTTCGGGTTTAACTTACAGCGGGTTCACTGCTGAACTTAAAAGAGTGGGCTTTCCAGGAGGCAGGAGAGAAAAAAAACGTGCCCAGCCGAGCTCCTGATATGACATGCAGCCACATGTGGCTATCTCCTTGGTGCTGTGTAAATGATCGACCAGCCAAAGCAACCTTTGCTTCATTCCAATAAGCTCGGTGCCTCCCCTCCCTGCACTCCTGGAATTTCAGAGGCAACAGCTTCCACCCCAATGTGTTCACCAAAGACAGGAGGGTAAGGGAACAGGGTCCCCTTCATTCCCATCCCCTTCAGACATCACCTCCCCTGGGAAGTCATCCCGATTTCTTCGAGATCAGCACAGTCTTTCTCCCTGCACACACCTCCCCTTAGCACCTCTTGCCCGTGTCGCCTGGGACAAGCAGTTCTGTTGCCAGGTGTCCCCTCCCTGGGAAGCTCCTTGAGAACAGGAGTCAGTGCTTCTGCCTTTGCATGTCACTACCCAGCAAATACAGCATGAGACCTAGAGCAGGTGCGCCCAAAGATATTTGCTGATTGATTGAGTGGCGAACTCCTATGCATCCTTCAACACTTGGAAATCATATGAAAAGAAGGACCATGACAGACTCATTTCTATGTTTCCAAAGTTCACCACGGGGTCTGGCACGAAGTAGATTTTGGTGTCAAGTCTGCATGGCCCTTGTTCTCAGTCCTTGGACTGAGCTTCTCCCCTGGACTGTGTGATCCACAGTCTGTGAATCTGCTGACAGGGGCCGTGTGTCCGTTCCCTATCACATAGCAGGCACTCAGCAGATACTCATCACAGAACAACTCAGTGGAGAATCGCCCCTCTTTCTCTTCCTCGCCCCCCTTTACTCATTCACCCAAACTCCGTGGGTCCCCAGCATTTCACTGGCCCTGGGACAAGGGTGGCTGCTCATATAGCCTCTGCCCTCCTGGGGGGAGGGCAGAAGCTAATGGAGAATGAGTCCGGGCTTTTCATTTAATCCTCCAAGAGCCTCTCAGGTTGGGTAATCCCATTCTGTTTCCCCAGTGAGAAAAAAGGATTAGCCAGGCAAAGTCAGCCGCCCAAGGTCAAAACACCACTAAGTGACAGGGCTTCTGTTAGCAGGAAAGACTGTCTGATCCTCAAACCAACCCCACTGGGCCTCCTTGTAGAGGAAGAGTTATGAAACGATTTTTAAAAGAAAGCAAAAAAGAATAAGAGATGGGTATGAAGCTTCAAGCCAGAGAAGCAAGTTGTTGTCATTAGCCAGGTCTGGCCTGGAGGGAGCTGCCATCTCCCCAGCCCAAACCCAGAGAGTCTCCCCGTGTGTCCAGCCCACCATGGGCCAACGGCGCATTGAGACCCCACAGCCAGGACCCCTGCGCCCGGGACTGCCAGAACAGACCTTTCCAGGCTCTCAAAAGCTCTCCGCCTTTTCTTAGGAAACTCCCTTTTCTACTGACATTTCTTCCCCCATCACAAAAGCCATTTTCATCTTTTCCTGTTCCTTTCCATCTTCCCCGATGAACCTGCCCTTTCCTCAGCACACCCGTGGAAGATCATCCCATGCCAGGTTCCCCTATCAGTTTCGGGACGCTCCTGCAGCTCCCCAGCCTCCGGCACATGCTGCTGTCACATGCTGTCCCCTCCCTGCCTTCCCCACCTTTCTGGAATTCAGGGACCCTGTGCCTTCCCCCAACACCATCTGTGCCTAGCATGGTACCAAACACAACACCATGTTGTTGAAAGAAGTGTAATCATGGCTTCAAACATTTTGGGAGGGTTGTTTTCATTCACTTAACATACGTCCGATCAAGGTCCAATTTTCAACATGACAAGTCACACTGGACATTTTTAGTGGCTGTCTAATATTCAACCCAGTTCCTACTCCACACACATTTATGCTGTGACTACTGTATGCAAGCACTGTGCTCGACTCAGAAGCCCCAAAAAGATGCCCCGCACATCCTACCCACTGGCAGTTACAGCCGCACACCAGCATCTGCCAATTCGGGGATCATAAAACGAAAGCAGAGGACACAGTATCACACCCTGGACCGATGAGCAAACAGAGGCACGGTGGGACCACCTGTAAGTCCCGAGTCAAGCCCCAGCTGGCACTCGGAGTCCAAGGCCCCAGGCCCAAGCCTCTTTCCAGCACATTCCTCTCCGAGAACCAACAAAGGAAAGTGTTTCTTCATTAGTTAGACTTCCGCAGAGTTCTAAATCAAGCCAAAGCATTCAAATTTTTAAAGTTTGATCAGCTGAGAAATAAGGATATTAAATATGATTAAATATGATTGCATTTGAGGGTACAGACTGTTCTTCCATTACCTGCTTTGATTAAAAAAAGCTATCTGGGCTGTGAGGTAGAAAAGTTAAATGCGACAAGAAAAAAAAAAGGCCGCAAGTTTGCTGTCATTTCTACTTTTTGTAAGAAAATAGTATTGTTTAAAACGTGTTCGTCACCGCATCAAGAACACATGAGCTGGCATCCGCAGTTAATATTCTCCTCTCCCCCTTGATTGCTAAAAATAAGAGCGATTAGAATGAATAAAAAGTTAGTCCTATGATTCTTTAGGGAACATAAGAGAGGCTACATTTTTTTTAATGGCACGTAGACCAGAAGCTCCAATTCCTCAGCTGAAATTTAATTGGTGCGATATTGAAGTTTAAATAGTAATAAAGTTTTTTGTCCTCAGGTTACGTGGGGAAAATTACCCATAACATTGTTTGGATTATAATATCTTAGCTACTATCCTGGTCTATCTTTTTCCTGAGATTATCATTATTATTATTACTATTGCATTTCGATCATTTTTCATGTTTCATCCCATATCCTCTGAGCTTTGTAAAGGATTTTGAACTTCAGGGAACTTTTTCAAATAGCTGGCACATTATATAAGGATCAAAATGGATTTGGAAAAAGGAATAGGATAAAGACATGGAGGGTCTTTTCAGCAATGCCAAATGTCATCTTAAGAGAGGAGATAAATGCCAAAAAAATGAAAAAGGAAAGAGAGAGAGAGAGAGAGAGAGAGAGAGAGAGAGAGAGACGTAGGTAATAGCTCACTTATCTTTACCTTCTAATTGAAGAGTTGGCTGGGACTCAAAACATGGTCTTGACCAACTACAGCCCTCAGGATGTCCATAACACCAGAGGGAAAAAAATCACCAGTCACAAATTAGTGGTTCATTAGTGCAGGCTGGAGCTGTCATGAAAAGAAAGGGAAAAGGCTCTAAAAACTGTTTCTGTCAAAATCATTCAAAGACCTACAGACTATAGAAATCCAAATCAGAACCCAGATGTTGTTTGGAAAATGGACACTGTACCCTTAGCTTCGATGGTACCTGGTCTTGACGTCTGCTACCTTCTCAACAGTAAGTGTGGAGTGCCGTGGTTTACCCAGGGCTGGACTGGAGATGTATGCCAGGGGCTATTTCAGAGCCACCTCCTTGGAGAAAGGGCAGGACCTAGGGCTGCCCGATTCCATACAAATGCAGGGTGCCCAGTGAAATTTGAATTCTGGATAAACAACAAATAACCTTTTGTTATAAATAATGTGCTGTGCAATATCTGGAACATACATATACCTGAATATTATTTGTTTTTCATCTGAAATTCAAATTTTACTGGGTGTCCAATATTCTACCTGGCAGTCCTAGGCAGGAGGTAGGCTCTGCGTCAGGTGTCGCCTTGTCTTCCTGCACTTGTTCCCCTGGTCCCCATAACTGGGCCCCTGGAGACCCACAGAGATGCAGGCTAGCCCAGGTCTTGGGCAGGAGGTAGCTGGTGGGATGAGGATAGGACCCATGCCAAGGGCACAGCCCACAGTCCCCAAGTCTGTGCTTGGGTGTGGAGCAGGATCAGAGGGCGTGGGGTCCCCTGCTTCCAGTCACACGCTGGATGCCGTATAGGAGGCTCATGACTGCAAAGTCTGCTCTAGAGGCAGAGACTTGGTCTTCCTTTCTCATTATCAAGTACCTGCCACCAGGTAACAGTGCTCTCCAAGGGCCCAGGTGAGAGATGATCACACTTAAATGCGCATCAGCCTCAGCAGGAAGACTTGGTAGTGACCCAGAGACCTGGGCCCTGACCCTCAGGATCTGATTCAGTTGGTCCCAGATGCGCCCAGGGTCCTGCACTTTAACTGAGGAGAATGATTATCCTCGCTATCTGGAAAGTTCCATAAGACCTAGACTTTTGGTGTCAGAACTATCATATTTGCCCATCAGCTTTTAACTAACTGATGTGAGAAGGTTCTTTAAGAAACTCAGACCTGGGTTTCAGGCTTCCCACAAAATTGGATGGTTGTAGACAAGCATAGTTTTAAAAATAGAATAATCAAAGCATTTTCTCCAACGAGCACATCATTCATGACTTTGGCATTTCACAATTTAATTGTGGTCAATTTCTATTTTAACAATGTGACGTAAAAATCAGAGGAAAGAGTAATACTTCTACAAGTGGATCATTCTGAGAGGAATCAATTCTCTAGTCTTGGCCTGTATTTTTATTTCTTAAACTTGATTTTTCCCATGATGTGAACCACGTTAAATTCTTGATAATAGTTGACCGACAGGCATATATGATACTTCTGTGCTCAGAAGAGGAATGTAATTACAGAATTTAAGAATTATAATGGAAAAGTATAAGCTGAAAACAATTAAAGAATTTTAGAAATAAAATTTTACAAAAATTTTACAAAAAATGTAAGCTTCACTTGGAAGGGCATTTTCCTATATTTTCTCCTAAGTAAGCACATAAGAAATAGTATTTTTATACATAATAATATATAAATAATGCAAAGATATTATTGAATGAATATGTAATATTACTAGACATACCCCTACTGGATACTAATAAAAGAAGATCTTCCCATCAATGGTATCTGTATCAAGATATGAGGAGAATGATTATCCTCGCTAGACTTTTGGTGTTAGAACTATCATATGTGCCCATCAGCTTTTAAAAATACTCTAGTTAGAAAAATCTCTATTCGCATTTTAAAGATCAACAGAAAATTGTTGGGCTATTTTTTACCTTTTATTTTATTATTTTATTTTGTGTGGCACTGGGGATTGAACCCAAGGACATTCTACCTCTGAGCTATACCCCCAGCCCTTTTCAATTTTTTTTATTTTGAAACAGGGGACTTACTAAGTTGCTGAGAGTCTCACTACATTGCTGAGTCTGTCCTTGAACCTATGATCCTTCTGTCTCATCCTCCCAAGTACTGAGATTACAGGTGTGCACCACCATGCCCAGCTTTTGTTGGGCTCTTTTAAATACAGCATTTATACAATGAAACATCGTCTGAAAAAAACCACGGTTGTCACGCATGGTGTTATGGGTACAACTGAATCCTCCCAAAAGATATATTGAAGTCCTAACCCTGGGTTCCTATACATCCAACCTCATGTGGAAACGGGGCCTTTGCGGGTGTGATCAAGGTATAATGAGGTCACTAAGGTAGACCCTAAGCCAGTCTGAGTGGTGCCCACAAGGACAGAGAAATGTGGGGCAGAGACACACACAGCCAGGCGAAGGTGCAAAAGGTTGGGTGATGCAGCCAGGACCCACAGGAGCCGGAAGAGACAAAGAAGGGTCATCCCAAGGGCATTTGGAGGGAGAGCGCCACCACTGGTGCCTGGAGTTAGGACTTGTCCCCTACTGGGCTGTGAAAGAATAAACGTCCGTCTGTTGTTGTCTCCAGACACCTGACTCCCAGCACTGTGTCACAACAGTCCTGAGAATCCAATCTGTGTGGGTTTTATCATAAGTCCACCATAAAGTGAAAGGTTAAAAATGTTACATGAAATAGGAGGCAAGGCCCCGCTCACCTGTGAGGAGCGCAGCCTTGGCTGACTCGCAAACAGGCCTCCTGCTGCCCATCCCGATGCCGCCAGTCCTCAGTGTGTCTCTTTCTCACCTCCCCTCGCCAGGAGCATCGCTGCTGACCCGCCCTCCACCCTGCAAGGCAGCCTGGCGTGGCGATGCATGCCTATAATCCTAGTACTTGGGAAGCTGAGACAGGAGAATTGCAGGTTCAAGGCCAGCCTCAGCAACTTAGTGAGACCATGTTTCCAAATAAAAAATAAAAAGGGCTGGAGGTGTAGCTTGGAGGTAGAATAGAATGGTCCTGGGTTCTGTCTCTAATATAAAGAGAGGGAAGGGGAGGGGAGGGGAGAGGAGAGGAGAGGAGAGGAGAGAAGAGAAGAGAAGAGAAGAGAAGAGAAGGGAAGGGAAGAGAAGGAAGGAGATAAAGAAAGAGGAAGAAAGGAAGAAGAGAAAGAGAGAGGAAGGAAGGAAGGAGATAAAAAGAGAGAGGAAGGAAGGAAGAAGAGAAAGAGAGAGGAAGGAAGGAGATAAAAAGAGAGAGGAAGGAAGGAAGGAGATAGAGAGAGGAAGGAAGGAAGGAAGGAAGGAAGGAAGGAAGGAAGGGAGGGAGGGAGGGAGGGAGGGGCAGCCCACAGGCACTGGCTTGCTGACCCTAGATCAAACTGAGACAAAACTCAAATAAAGAGGCCCTCGCTTTGGTTCTAAGAGGCGCGGGGAGGATGCCTCTCAGTGGAAATTTGCCCTGACTCCTGCTGATCTGTGCTGAGTTGTCCCCGGACTCAGCCCTCTGGGAATTCTTTTGGGCTGATGAAAGCAGAAGTATATGAACTAAAGAGGCTGAACTGAATGTGGCCGGCTCCTGGTGGAGGATAGTAAGAGGTTTGTGACAGCGCCCTCCCTAGGTCCCAATCGTGACCGTTTTGTGACTTTGCACACACGCATGCCCAAGCATGCACACACTCGGGTGGGGGGAGAGAATCTGGCATGGTGTCTATCTAGTGCATATTTAAAATGATATTATTGGTATTTCCCTCCGATTAAAGAGGCTCCCCAGAAACGTACAAATGGCATTTGGACAATGAAACTGATGGGCTTACAGAGCCAAGCCATCACCCTGCCCGGGCTCCCATTAAGCAGCTCTGATACCTGACGCAGAGCTCCGGCCTCCTGCTTCTCTTCTATCACCCTCCCTCTTGCCTGGATCCATCACCATACTTCATACCCACGCTCCGACTCGGAACGCGCTTGGCTCGCAGGCATCCTGTAGGACGAGAACATTCATTTTATTTATTTAGAGCTTGGCTCGCCGGACTGGCCTCCTGAGATAACACAGCTCGTAGGCAGCAAGGTCCAGGTTCTCTGGAGGAGCGAACATTACCGTCCCAGTGCCTCTGAGCCAAGGCTAAAAGCACATTCTCAGACTTAAAGAATCGGGAGACCCGAATGGAAACATGATGTTAATGTGGCTGTTAAAATAATATCCGATGACTCTGTCAAGTAAGTCTATCAAACTAGTGCTTCTCCAGCCATGAGTCAACCGGCCTCCTTCATCAAGGGCCCGGGGGTGGGTGTCGGAGAAGGCTCCATCCTGCGTGGGTCCTTTCTGCAAAGAGCTCTCTGCAGCAACAAGGCTGGACACACTAGGCATCGGTTTTCCCATCCGTTCTGTGGCTTAAATAATTCCTGTGGTCATGCAAAGAGAGCTTGAAACACCAAAGAGAACAATCAAAAGTTACTTAGGGTGATTTGATCTGCAAATACCATTGCGTGTGAACTAGGTGCTGGGAACTGGCTACGCTATGGAGACAGAAGGGAAAAAAAATCCAAATAAAGATTCTCTCTTCCGGCCTTTCTACAGGAACAGGGAAATAAGCAAGGAACACTAATATGGAAAAAGCTAAAATTAAAAATAACATGATGGGGGAGGCACGTAGAAAGACGTTAGCAGGACGAGAATGAGGGAACATGGAACTGGCAGACGCCTGGAAGTGATGTTTGAGTTGGTTTCCGAAGCTTATGTAAGCGTTTGCAAGGCAAAGGAGGGGTGGGGGGAGTCAGTAGGGCTTTCCACGGGAAGAAAAGTGAATACTGCGGGTTCTGAGAATAAAGAATGGGCCGTCATAGGGATGTGAGGTAGAAGAAGCCACCAGAAATGAATTTGGAAAGGAAGCTTGCAAGTAAGTTGTACAAGGCTCCATTGACCTGGTTAAAGAATTTGGACTCTGTCTTATGTCAGAGTTTGGATATACAATATCCCCCCAGGAAAGCTCATGTAGTGGGCTGTGCAGCCAGGTCTGGAGCTGGGGTGTGGCTAGAGGAGATACATTACTGGGGGCATGGCCTTGGGGATCCTGTCTGTCCCTGGCCCCCTTATCTCTCGCTCTCTGCTTCAGGGCTGGTATGATGGGAGAGCAACTTTTCCTCCTCCACCACATCTGAAAGCGCTGCCACCACAGTTCCTGCCTTGGAGCCGGCTGATCATGGACTGACCCCTGCAACCATGAGCCCCAATAAACCTTTCTTCTTCTAAATTGTGCTTGTCAGGTAGTTTGGTCGCGGTGATGAAAAAACTGACTAAAACATCATATGAGCCAGAATTCACCTAACTATATACCATGTTAACCACGGTTTCATAAGATGCTAAGAGGCCTTACAGAAATAAGCTTTGGAGATGCCGGAGTAGACATTACAGGACTTCTCAGAGCCTTTAATACACACTGGAATTTCCAAAATGGAATGTAGAGGAGACAATAATTCCCAAGTATTTTAGTTATAGCATCTTTTTAAAAATTTTAACAGGGAGGGCTCACGGGATTAGTATCCTAAAGAATGTACATTGGAAATACTACTAAAGCTACACAGAGCTGTGGCTTGTTTTTGAGTAGAGCCGTAACCTGTGGAATTTTAGGATAGAAACCTAATCCTGGGAGCACTAAAATACTGAAATGGGGGTAAGGAGGGGTGAGACTTTTAACCAGTTTCACATAAGGAATCAGGAGCCAATAATGATGTGTAGTTCCATCTTTGTCGCAGTCTATTTGTGCGGCTACAGCAGAACACCTGAGACTAGGTCATTTAGGAGCAGAAATGTAGTTCTCACCGTTCAGGCTCGGAAGCCCAGGCTCCAGGGAGTAGCTGGTAAGGGCTTCGTCTCTTTGCTTCCAAGATGGCGTCTTAAAACTGTGTCCTTCCTTCAAAAAGGAAGACCTAATTGCTTCCCAGAGGCCCCACCTCCCAACGCTTGTGCACAGGGGATTAAGTCTCCAACACGTGCATTTCGCATTTCGAAAGGGACTGGTTCAGACCCCGGGCCTGACTGCGAAGACACTGCTGTGACCTGCGATAAGAAGGGACCCAGGAGAAGAAACACGGTGACACTGAGCCGTCTGGGACACGCTAACCTGACAGTTCCCTTCCGCACGTCGCTCAGAAGATGAGCTCCCAGCTTGCTCGAGCAGTATTTGAAGCTCCTTTTCTTCTGAAAAGTCAGGGGGAGAGCTAAGTTTCTAATGGAAGGCTGTGAAATGCATATTAATTACTTCCAGGACTCGAGTCTTTTAGTGAAATACATATTTATAAACCTTTGTGGAGCACAGATCATTTACCTAATAGAGCAAGACTGCTCGGAAAGTCGCCATCCTAATCTATCAGGTAAGTACCCATTCATAATTGGTTATTTAATCCTTGCTCTTTTCCCGATAGGTTGGCGTGGCCCTGTACGGCTACTCCTTTCTGCAGGGAAAGTCTGTTATCATCCATCATAATGTCGATAGAGATATATACATTACAGAAATTATGAAAGTTACTGCCTGGGACAAGAGCTAACACTGAGCCAGAGAGAAATGCAAAACATGACCAGCTGCTGTGGGTGAGAAGAGAGGACTTTACATGTGAATAACCAGCCATACTCTGGTGCAGATGGGCAAAAACAGGAGGGCAGCAGACCGAGCTGTGCTCTGCGTCTAACATTTTCGGATCCTCCTGAACAAGTCTCTGGAGAGAACTCCCACCGCCTCCCCAAAGGAGAGAAAGGCATGCATTCTACACCCCTAAATCCCTCCCTTTGAACCACCCGCCACAGACACACAGAGACTCTTTTATTTTGCATAGTTTTGAAAGCTCAGAATCAGGCTATTTATTGAGCATCTGCTACATTCTGTGTACGTCTGCCTATTAGATCTCCTTCCAGCCCCTCGTGCTGTTCTGCTGATGAGGAAATCGAAGCCAGGGCACTGAAAGCAGCCTCAGGTCCCACGACCAGCGGTGGCAGAGCTGGGTTTGAACCAGGACCCCACTCACCCAGACTTCTGCTTCTCCCGCTAAGGCTGGGTGGGTCCCACAGCACTCCAGTGGACTGACTCAGAGGAGACCCTGGGACCAGGAGTGTCGCCTGAGCCCAAAGAGATCTGGAAGCGGATGCTTGACAAAAGGGGGGCTGTATGTAGCCTGGTGCAGTGGCACATACCTGTAATCCCAGTACATGGGAGACTGAGACAGGAGGATCGCAGGTTCAAGGCCAGCCTCGGCAACTTAGCAAGACTCTCTACAGCCTAGCGAGATCCTGTTACAAAGAAAAAGGGCTAGGGGTGTAGCTCAAAGGAAGAATGCCCCTGGGTTCAATCTCCAGTTCCACAGAAAAGAGGGGGCTGTGGCTTCTTGAGCCCCAAGAGGGGAAGCCACCACCCTCTGTTGGCACTCAGCCTAGAGAGAGACATTCTGGAGGGATTCGCAGACCCCGCCAGAGCTGACGCCATTCGGTTTCCTCCTGCTAATCTAACTGGCCCGAAATTGAGCCTTGCAAACCACTGTGTGTTGTTGCTTGTCTGTTTGTTTGCTTGCACGGCTTACTTTGTCACTCAGGCTCTTATGTAGCACCCCAATATCGACACAACAGCTATGGCCAGATGGGGGACTGGGACCCTGAAGTCCTACCTCCCCAGCGCCCTGCAGAACCGCCACCTCCTCTGTGCCCTGGTGGCCCCTGAGACATCTTCGTGAGATCTGCTCTCTCCCTGAGTCTACCAGACCAGTGATAGTCATGACTGGCCCAAACATGTCCACTGGGCCAGAAAGGTCCGGGGCGGCGGGGGAGGGGTTCCGAATCTAGATAAGCCCAGTGGACAGTCGCTACCTTTGGGCGCAAATGTTTTCAAAATCAGAATCCCCAACATCAACCATGGGAGTCCTGTAGACAATCAGACAAGGATGCTCTGGACCAGAGACCATGGAGAGCAAGAGACCACAAAGCTGGCTGGGATCCCGGCGCTAAATGCTGTCCATCAGGCCCCGGAGAAGGAACAGCGTCACAGCACTGGGCAGGAAAGTAGCCCGGGTCCAGGGAAAGGAAACAGTGTGGGCGGAACCGCAACAGCCTTGGATCAGGACCTCATTTAATCTCTGCAGTGGGAATTGTTGTTCTCTTATTGCAGATGGGGAAACTGAGGCTCAGAGAACTCAAGTCCTGCACTGAGGTCACAGAGCTACTGAGTGGGAAGTTGCGGAGGACTGGGCCCCCCATCTCTTCACTCCACGGTCCTCGTGCCCGGTCTCAACATGCAGAGAAAATGCAGTCCACTTCCTGCGTCTCTGGGATCATCGGGAAATAAGCTATTCACCAAGCTGATACTCCAGGTAACCGAAACGGAGACCTTTGAGCCCCCAAACGTTTTAAGATTTTAATTATTTTAATGGAAACATTTTGTCTGTTCTTAAAACAGCCTGTTCAGTGTGATTAACCTTGTCTCCTTGGCTCGGGGCCATTAACACAAAGTCGGCTTTGTGGAGAGATATAACCCAGTGATAAATCGTCACCAGGAGGTGCCGGCTCCTGGCCAGTCACTGCCTGGACCATTCCAGCACCTTCTGGCCTTGCCCGCTCCCCAGGCCTCTTTCCTAAGTCCCCTCCCTCCCAGCAGTCAGACTGGACCTCCCCAGTGTCTCCCTGACAAATATCCTCGGCGACTCCCCTCCCCGCTGGCTGGGGTACAGACCCCCAGGCATCTGGACTCCCCCCACCTCTTCAGTGAGTCCACCCCCAACTGGGGCCCTTTCCCAGGGTGCTTTGGCAGTGCTGAGCTGTGTGTAATTAATTCCCCATGCATTTCTTGCCGGGGCTGCCTCCTGGTCCTGGCTCGGCCTCTTCCCTCTGCGTGTAGGACAGTGGTTCTCAAAGTATGTGCCGAGGACCCCCAGGAACCTGCAGAGCCTCTCAGGGGGCTGAGGAACTCCCTTCTCCCGCTTCCCATGTGTGTGAAGCTAGACTTCCTCCGTACACATCAGCCAAGGTGATATATCACAGTGGAGTAAAGGGGGAGTCAGGTATGAAGAGCTACCTGTCTTCTGATGAGCCAGGCACTCCAACAATTTGCAGAAATATGAAACAAGGCCATTTTTTACATTAAAGTGTCATTTTGGCAAAAGGTTATATATATATATATATTCAAAGGTTTTATATATTTATACTAGAATTGAACCCAGGGGCATTCTACTTCTGAGCGACCCCAAGCGCCATTTTATATTTTATTTTACAACAGAGTTTCACTCAGTTACTGCACGCTGGCCTCGAAGCTGCGATCTTCCTATCTTAGCCTCAAACCTACAATCCTCCCTTCTCAGCCTCCCTAGTACTGGGATCACAGGCGTGTGTCACCACGTGTGGCAAATACAGGTATTATTTATGTTCACATGTAATGAACTTAGTTGTTTAATGAATTTACATTTTTATGACTTCTACATTTTTATCTCTAGTCTAGTAAATATTGACAGCAGTCACCCACATAACAAAAGCTCTTTGGGGTCCACAGCAAATTTTAAGAGTGGAGAGTTGGGTGTGGCTCGGTGGAAAGTGCTTGCCTAGCGTGTGTAAGGTGGGCTGGCCTCGGCCACCTACACCTCCTCCTCCACCTGCCTGACCCCTCGTCCTCTTTCAGAGCCGGGCTCGGGGCCACCTCCTTGGCTAAATCCCAAGTTGGGACAGGCACCTCTCACATACTCTATGTCTCTCGCCTCTACCCCAGGTCCCTGAGTACCGCTGCCTGGCTGGCCTGTCACCCTAAATTGTCATCTCCTGGAGACTGGGAGGGACAAACAGGGACTTTTTGCTCTGCTACTCACAGAGCCTACTCCTTGGTATGCAGACGGCTCCTAATGAATGCATGTTGAACTTAACTGATTTATGTTGTGGCATTGCCGCCCTGGGTTTATATCCTTGCTCCTCTAATTCACCTGCCTTGGGTAAATCTCTTAAGCCTTTTAATCCTCACTTTCTTGGAGAATAAAAATAATACTAATATCCGAGGGATTAGACGACACCCGGGATCTAAAGGCTGTGTGGGGACCTGAAAGCATGCTCCGTGGGTGATCCATCCGTTCCCATGGGTCTCCCGGGACTCTGGCTGCAGGTCTTCTCCATGCAGACTGGCCCTGGTTCTCCGCCTGTGTCTCATCCTGCTCTGCACCAGTCTTGCAGTTCAGCGGCGGAGCCCTCTTGCAGATGGGCAGCTGCCTCCAGCAGCATGGCCGTCCTCCCGAGCCTAGATTGTTAACCCCAGCTGGGAAAACAGAAAACCAAGACCTCCAGACCCGGGGTGTCTTCATTTCCTAGGGCCACCATGACAAATGACCACATGCTGGATGGCTCCGAACAACAGAAATGTACCGTACCACTGCCTGGAGGCCTGCAGCCTAGAGCCAAGGCACTGGCAAGGCCTGCAGGCTCCAGGGAGGAAGCGGCCTTCTCTTCTCCTGGCAGCGGCGGGCATCCTTTGCCTTGAGTCCGTGTCACTATAATCTCTGCCCCATCCTCGCATGGCCTTTGTCCCTGCGCATCCACAATCCTCTCCTCTTCTTATAAGGACACCAGTCTTTGGATTTGAGACCCACGCAAATCCAGATGACCCCCCGCTATGTAATTAATCGCCTTCACAAAGAGTGTATTTCCAAGTAAGTTTCCATCCTGAGGTTCGGGGGTGTCAGACTTGAATGTATCTCTCTTGGGGGACACAGGTCAACCCACTGCACAGGGTCAGCACAGAAGGTTCTAGATGGGGGCCAGGACCTGAGCAACGAGGAAAAGTGCGTGGCTCAGAGCACATCTTCAGGGTCACGCTCTCAGCTCTGGAAAGACCTTTGCTCGTGCTTGGGTTCGTGGGCGGGATTTGGAGACCTGACAGGGGCAGGAGTCTGTCTTATAAGAAGAATGTGGTTGTGCTAGAGATGAGAGAAAAGACGCCCAGGTCGCCAGCCGGAATCCCTCCACTCTGGAGCTATGTGGCGCGGCGCAAGATGAGTCTGTTTCTTAATGCAAGATAGGGAGAGCTGTGCGCTCCTCTTCGCGTTTTCCAACAATTAAGTAAATCCTGTAAAGTGTTGATTAAAACACTTAGTATGCCGGGCGTGGTGGCACACGCTTGTAATCCCAGTACTTGGGAGGTGGAGACTGGAGGATCGCAGGTTCACAGCCAGCCTCAGCTACTTAGTGAGGCCCTCTGAAACTTCATGAGACCCGGTTTCAAAATAAAGTATAAAAAATAGGGCTGGGGGTGTAGCTTGGAGGTAAAACGCCCCTGGGTTCAATCCCCGGTACCGCAAAAAAAAAAAAAATCACTTAGTACAAGAGCTGGGCGTGGTGGCACGTGCCTGTAATTCCAGTACTTGGGAGGTTGAGACAGGAGGATCACAGGAGGAGGAGGAGGAGGTGGAGAAGGAGAAACTCGGTACACAGCAAGCACTCAATAAATGGATCTTGTGGTTATTGTTATCATGAGCGTTATTTATGAACCTCCCAATGCTATCAGTAAAATTCATTCAATGTGATGAGATCCGAATGCTAATTTGGAAGTGTCCCATGGAGAATTCATGCCGTATATGACTTCAGGGATTTTATGGGCAGTTCAAGGAATACAAAACTCCGCTTACCCAACTGTCTCTCTCTTTCCCAGGAACTGGTTTTGAAAAACAGTGGCCTTGTGGAGACAGGATGCTCCTCTACTATGTTCTCCCTTTGCCCTGTTTTACAAGAACCCTAGAGACCCAGTGGCTGTCGGGACCCAGTTCCAGAGGAAGAAGAGAAGCAGGCGCTCAGTATGCACCAGGCTGGCTGTTCAGTCCCCGTATCCCTCATTCAGTCATTTAACAAACAGTTACTGAACGCCAGCTATGTGCTGGGGATTCCCAGCTATATGTCAGTGGGGAATGAATGACACGAGGATCGGCTGTGTGAACCAGTCTTACGACCCGCACTGCACACAAGACACCGTGGTCTGGGGTCTTAGTCAACAGTGAGCGCAAGGTGACCAGAGAGTGGTTTGCAGCCTCCAGAAAAGCATCTACCTGAGCCGACCTGGAGACGTTCCGTGTCCAGAGTGCGAGCAGGGATGGCTCTGGCTCCCCCAGAGAACACAGGTCGCAGGAGGGGCAGCAAAGGCTCGGCCACAGCCTCCAGAAGTGACAAACGCCATTGGCACAAGAGGATAGAGTGAGCTTGAAGTGACGTCATGTTTGAAGTGGCGGGAGGCCAGGGGTGCTGGGTCTGCAGGGAAGAAGACGCACTGACTGCCTTCGTGTGCATCTCTGCGGCCTTGGGTGGGGGATGGGGAGCAGACACATTCTGAGTGTTAGGACAGAGCCCCACGGCAATAAGTTTCTATTTCATCTGTCCCGGGCAGTGGCCCCCCGGAGGTTTTCCTGTTGTGTCCTAGGTGTGTGCTGAGCTAAGGGTTGCTCCCTCCCGTTTGGACCCCTAGAAGCCAACACCCTTCTGTTTCAGGCTGTGCTAAAAAAGTTCACGAGCTTGCAGGTCTCTTGCGTGACTTGCAGACCCCTCCCCTAGAAATAATACTTCCGCCCTGTCGTTCGGAGCTGACACCACTCTTGGATCTCAGCCCGTCTGCTTGCAGATGTTGAAAGAGACCCTCCCCTGCCCCCCATCCTTGTCTGGCCTGTTTCCTCTCGGCCTTCAACCTACACTGAGGGTCTCCGGAAGAGTCATGGCCATGGGGGACAGATTAGGATGAATATGCTGACTCCGAAAGAGCTCTTCAGAAGCCCACACCTGGGTGGTTCCTGGGTGTCTTTGCCTGTTTTTCTGCTGTTGTAACAGATAAACAATAAGACTGAATAAATGATAAGACCTGCGATAGCACAGGGCACACCTCACCCTGGGGAGCAGCACCAGGAAGCAGTGCCCCTGATGCTGCTGTGAGGGGCAGCGCCCAGCAGCCCTGGTAGACACACGAGGTCTGGCTTTCAGGACAGCAGGTCTCTGAGCATTTGGGGCTTCAGTTCCAATCTCTCACTGTGTACGACGACAGTGACTAGAAATCCACACTGTTTGTGAGGTTTCCAGGAAAGGGGGCTTTAAGGATCACAGTGAAGAAAAGCAAAAGGAGCTAGTGGTTCTAGAATGTTCACCTGACCCAGCATGGCACTGATGCCTTTGCATAAACTCTCAACAGCCTTCAGAGAGACAACGCGTGGAGGGTTTATGATCGTCCCCGCCTTTCAGAGGATGGAAAGGTGAGCCTGGAAATGGTTGAAATTACTGAGCCAGTAAGTGGCAGGAAGCGGAATTCAACCCAGGCCTGACGGCTCGGAGGGCCTCGCTTTTGCCAGTGAGAAGGTACCAGGTCCCCCGGGCAGCATCTTTGAGCCCTGGGGCAGGTGGAAGGGAGGAGAGAGGGCCTGGGCCATCCTTTCGGATTCTTCCCTCCCAAGCTGAACCTGTCCCAAATTGCCCAGCCCCAAGAGCCACCTCTAAAGAACATACCATCTTACCACTTCTACAGTGTAGAAAATCTGAAGACTACAGAAAAAAAATAATTTAAGTCACCCACAATTAGACATGATGATCCTTCGGAGCACATCTTCGGAATTTTCTGCATGTGTGTGCCTTGCCTTTGGTAAACTGAAATCTTTCTGTTCATAATAGTTTTTTTATTTTTTGCGGTACCGGGGATTGAACGCAGGGGCGTTCTACCTCCACGCTACACCCCCGGTCCTATGTTTTATACTTTATTTTAAAACCAGGTCTCATGAAGTTGCGGAGGGCCTAAGGAGAGAGAGAGAGAGAGAGAGAGAGAGAGAGGGAGAGAGAGAGAGAGAGAGAGAGAGCTGAGGCTGGCCACGAACCCGGATCCTCGGGTCTCTGCCTCCCAAAGTACTGGGATTACAAGCGTGCGCCACCACGCCCGGCTCATAATAGTTTTGCTTTATGGCTTACTCTTCACTTTATAGGCCATGGACACTTTCTGGAATCTTCATCTATTCTTCAACCACATCATTTTACAGCTGGTTTGTAGATGTAGCACAATTTATTGAAATGTTCCTTATCGATAGACGCTTGGGGTTGGGGTGGGTTTTGTTCCTGTTATAGTTTTGCAATGAAATCCCTATAGATAAAACTCCACACGTAGTTGAAAGTTTCCACGGGATACATTTCCAGAAATACAGTGGACGGGGCAGAGCACAAGAATATTGCTAATGACCTTTACACATAGTAACAAAGACCTTCCAGAAAGATCCCCAGTGCTTCCCTTGGCTACGTGGGAGAGCATGCACCCACAGTAATGCTGCACTTTAATTTTTTATTGTTACTGTTATTCACGTCTTTGGGATTCTTGATTTTAAATGAGTCTTGCCTCATGTTTCATGGATTAAAAGATTTATTGCCGGGAGCAATGGCACACACCTCTAATCCCAGGATTTGGGAGGCTGAGAGAGGAGGCTCACAGGTTTGAGGTCAACCTCAGAAACCAAACAAGACCCTGTTTCAAAAAAACAAATGTACCTGTGAGCTACAATGGGGTTGTAGCTCAGAGGTAGAATGCCCCTGGGTTCAACCCCCAGTATCAAAAAATAAATAAACAAACAAAAAAAGACTTATTTCTAGTGGTCTTCTTCTCCTGTGACTTAATTCAAAGATCAGCAAATGTTTTCTGTAAGGGCCAGATAGTCAGTATTTTAGGCTGTGCAGGTCATGCAATCTGTTACAGCTAAAAGTTCTGCCCATGGGGCACAGAAGCAGCCACAGACCATCGAACATAAGTAAAAGAGCACGACAGTGTGCCAATAAAACTTTATTTGTGACCACTGAAATTTGAAGGTCATATAACTTCCAGGTATCATGAGATATTCTTCTTTTGAATTTCTTTTTTTGTTAGTCAGCTTTGTGTTCCTATGACCAAAATATATTGATAAGAGCAACTTAGAAGAGGAAAGCTTTCTTTGGCTCACAGTTTCAGAGGTTCAGTCTATGGTCGGCTGGTTCCAAGGCATCATGACAGCAGGGTGTGGTGGAAGAAAGCTGCTCAGCTCATGGCAGCCAGGAAGCAGAGAGAGAGAAAGAGAACGGAACCAGGAACAGATATAATCCACGGTTACACCCCACAGTGACCTACTTCTTCCAGCCACACCCTACCTGCCTACAGTTACCACCCAGTAGTCCAGATTGTTAATCCATCAAATGGATTAATAGGATTAATCCACTAATGAGGTTAAAGCCCTTGCAATCCAATCAGTTCACCTACGAACATTGCAACATTGCCTAACATGGAGGCTTTTGTGGGGACACCATATCCGAGCCATGACACTTTTTGACCACTTGAAAAAAGCAAAACTATTCTCAGCTCATAAGTCATACAAAAACAGGGGGTGTGCAATGGTCATTTGACCCAAGGGCCTAAGTTTGCCAGCCCTCTGATTTAAGTGAAGGGCCCAACTGCACCGGACCTTTTTTCCTTTAAACACCTCTGCAAGAGAGGCCTTTTCCTAAGTATGCAATCATTTTCAACCTTGCCTGCACATTAGAATCATCTGGAAAGGTTTTTTTTAAGGCCAGCACTGGGCCCACCCCAGGTGAATTGAATCAGGCTCTCTGGGAGGTGCACGGGCAGGGGGGGGAATCTCTCCAGTCGAGGCTAATGCTCAGCTCCAGCTGCACTTCCATTAGTTACAGACAAACCCAGCTCAGCTCTGCCGGGCACCATGCCTGGGCCACCTCAGCCAGGGATCCAGGGAGCTGCCAGGAAGCTGGAAAACCTGGTAAGAGGAGGTGACTGCATTGTACAATAGTCTTGGGTCCCCAAGCACTCTGCAGATGAGTTGACAGTGGGCTCCCGCCTCTGGGTTTCTTAAGGACTCACTGCCAACCTCCCTGGAAGGACAGACAGTGAGGCAGGTTATTTTTTTTTAAATCGCCAGGCCACAGGACTCCGGTGGGGCTCGGAGGCTGGAAGAGCTGACCCTGGACGGCTGAAGCCATGCTGCAGATTCAGGCTGCCGTCCCTTTCAAGATCAAGTGCAAGGAGATAGGGAGATACAGCATCTCGTGTTTTCCTCTTGCCCTGCCTCGTTCTGCAACCAACATGGGTACCGAGGGATGCTCAGTCCCCAGCCAGCCTCCCTCCTTGGGCCCTCCCCACTCTTTGCTTTTCTTTGCAGATTTCAAGGTGATGACAAAAGAAAAGAACAGTCTTAGCATTTGTTAATACCCACTTGACCCACAAAAGGAAATTCACCAGCATTCCGCAGCTTCTAATTTAAAAACCATTAGACCTTTCCGCTTGGCGGACCAGATCTAAATATTCTTAAAGGGGTGGTTTAATTTAATGATTACCTTAACAAGCCCCCTTTTAAAATGATGATCCGCCAAATTCGGGGGATTTGTTTTGGAATCTGATCCAATAAGTGGCTTTGTACAAAGAGGAGCGGAACGGAATCTGATTTGGTTCAGAACGCAGTGAAAATCATGGAAATCACTTTGCATATTTAATCACTGTGGAAACATGAGTACAAACTACTTTCTAGAGATTACCTTAGGAAGGAGAAAAAAAAGCTCCAGGCTTTGCAGCCAGCATGCCAAGTACTTTGATTTACAGGGAATTATTTGGATTTTATAGAACACTCAGTGTTTCAAAGACTGCAACCTACTCAGCCACTGGCAAAAAGACACGTTTTCAATAGTGGTGCAAAAGCTGGGCTCTGGGGGAGGAAGGAAGAGGGAGGATCCCTTGCTCAGGCCTGTAGGGCGGCCTCAACTTCCCTATCCTTTTCATCCAGAGGTTGGGACGAAATTATAAGGACGAGTGCCAAGGAAACCCTCGGGGTCTGTGGTCGAGACCTGAGGGCACGTGGCTGGTCTTAGGGAAGACGGTCACCCTTCTGCCCGCCCAGGGAGCACAGAGCAAGCGGGGACGCCATGGCTTTGGCCGCAGAGGCCCTGAGAGTCAGGCTTCTGTGGGAGCGCATCCCCGCTGCTCCCAGGCCTGCGGTCACGGCTGGGGCCCTCCACCTCCCTGCTTAGCTTAATTCTCATTTGTTCTTCACATCCTCTGGCTTTTTGCTTAACTGTCATTTCATCCACGAGGTCTCCTCTGATCACCCCATCCTTAAAAGAGAAACACCCTGGCATTTCCCCCCTTATCAGTCTGTATTCGTCATTCCTTATACTATGGTATTCCTTATTAACTTGTTGCGCTCTGCCCCCTCCTATTAGGATGAGGCTGGGATTTAGCATTTAGCCTGTTCTATTCACTGGCTATTTCCCCAGATCTTAGAATAGGGCCTGGCTCTATCTATCTACCTACCTATCTATCACCTATCTATCTATCTACTGGGGATTAAACCCAGGGACAATTTACCTCCAACCCTTTTTCTTTATTTGTGTGTGTGTGTCTGTGTGTGTGTCTGTGTGTGTGTGTCTGTGTGTGTTACTTGGGATGGAACACAGGTAACACCAGGTTACTACCTCTGAACTACACCCCTAGCCCTATTTTATCATTTTATTTTAAACAGGGTCTCACTACGTTGCTGAGGGTCTTGCGAAGTTGCTGAGGTTGGCCTTGAACCTAAGATCCTCCTGTCTCGGCCTCCCAAGTATTGGGATCACAGGCATATGCCACCATGCCTGGCTCAATCAATATTTTAATTAAAAAATGAATAATGTCATTTCCCTGTTACTTTGTGTAAGGGTGAATTGAGATAAGAGAAGTGTAAATGCCTAACAAAACAAAACAGAGTTGCATATAGAAAAAATAAAGGTGTTGCACACAGACTCGGGGCAGAAGAGGCTGGTGCTAGACCCCAGTGCTGCGGCTCCCTCCTCTGAGCATGGCCAGGCCACTGGCTTGCCTCTCTGAGCCTCAGTTTCACATCTGTAAAATGGGACCACACGTCTTTCGCAAAGTCATTGTAAGGATTTGAGAGTTTGAGATGATGCCCGTACTAGGACAAGCCCATCGCTTGGCATGAGGTACATGGTCAAGAACTAAACGTCAGCACTGTGACTTCCCAGGTGTGAGGGTTAATTTTGTGCGTGAACTTGACTGGGCCACAGGGTGCCCAGATGGCTGGTTAAATATCGATTTTTTTGATATGTCTGCCAGGGTGTTTCTGGAAGAGATTACCGTTTGACTGGGTGGACTCTTTAAATGGGATGACCCTCCCCAATGTGGGTGGGTATCATCCAGTCTGACAAGACTGAACAAGACATAAAGGCAGAGGAAGACTGGCTTCCTCTCTGCCCGCCCGGCTGGTGGAGCTGGGCCCTTGACCTTTCTCTGACCTCGGTGCTCCTGGTTCCTGAGCTTCCAGACTGGACTGGAATCGACACCATTGTCGGTGCTGCTCTCGGGCTTTTAGACTACACCACTGACCTCCCGGGACTCCAGCTTGCAGGTGGCAGATCGTGGGGGCCTCTGGGCCTCCATAGTCATAGAGCCAGTACCTCTTAATAAAGCATGCATATATATACACACACAAAATGCATACATATAATCTCTATATGTGTGTTTGTGCATGCATGTGAACACACACACATACAGTTCTGTTTCTCTGGAGAACACAATGCATAAGGAAACGGCTTCACTGACAGTGAGACAGGAGGACTCTGCCTAGCTGTCCCTGGGGACATTCGTCATCACGCCTGCCTTCTTGGAGTTTCCTTCCTGATCAACGCCCTCCTCTTAGGAAAGTCTGGGCTATCTTTTGGAGGAATCAGAAAATACATGGGTATTTTAGAAACCTTTCCAAAAAGCACGGCGCTTTCCGACCGGCCCCCAGTTCCAACAGCTGGCAGCGAGTCCCCGCTGTGCCACACGGATGCAGGCGGAGTCAGCCTGTGCACACGCACACACAGATGGGGCAGGCGCACACTGCAGGATGCATGTGTGCTGGCGGGTGTGTACGCACATGCGTTTGAGTTTGCATGTTCCTGAAAGTGATTGTGTGTACCAGGTGTGCAGGCACGCGTGTGTGTAACTAAGAGCACGGCACACACACACACTGCGTCCGAGGTCCTCTTCCCGTAACCGTGAAGCTTCACAGTCCAGCGATAAAAAGCGAGCTTGCTTTCCCCTATGCACTGAACAGATCATTTCTCTTTTACTCTCTGTAGGTTGAAGCCTTTGAGTGACAGGACAATTTGCCAATCAGCAACAGAGTAGGAGGGGACCCTCCTCTGCATAATTTTACACCCAGCATGCACTGTGACCTCTGGCCCTACAGTGAGCTGGGGCAGGTGAGGACGAGTCCTGCAGGCCAGACAAGGCCGCTCCTCTTTCCAGCACCCAGGCCTCCCTCCTTCCAGGTGCCCTGTGGACCTGCCAAAGAGGACTCGCCAAAAGGCAGGAGAGGTCATGGGCCTCCCTCGGGGACGCCCTTCGGTGGCTCCACTCAACCGACCCCCAGCAGTCCCTCCACCCCACTTAGCTACTGGCTGTCCCCAGACACAGCCCGCGTGCCTGTCCTTTGTCCTCCAAACAAGGGCTTCCTCTATGCCTGCCACCTGGAATTCATTCATTCATTCGTCACCTGGAATTCATTCATTCGTCACTAAAACTTGCAGGGAACCAGGCCAGGGCAACAAGCATGGGCTGGGGACGGGCTAGAACAGGGCGGACATGGCCCCTGGCCTCGGAGGATCTCTCCCAGTAGGAGGGTGTCACCCCCACCCCCGCTCACCTGGACAGCCCCTCACCGTCCTCCATGCCCCCCTCTACCTGCGACACCCTCCCCGACCCCGTTCTGCCCCGGGCAGGACTGGCCGGCGCTTCCTCCTCACCTGCACCGTGTCCAGTCCAGAATCCTCGTGTCACACCTGTCGCCTCTGTGCACATGTTCCCTGTCTGTCTGCCTTTCTCCACTGAACTAAACCCATCGCAGCCTGCTGCCTTCAGCCCCCAGCCCCTGGCACACAGCGCCTGGCACAGGGCACTCTGAAAATGTCTGCGGATGAGATGAACAAGTCAGGCAGAGGCTGGGAGGATGGGAGGACGATGGACGGGGTGCAAGGATGTCCAGGTGACCAGTGAGGCAGACAGGAGGCGACACGTCGAGCTGCCCTTTCTTGCAGTACTTGAGTTGGAGGCCCATCGGAACGTGCAAGGGACAGCATCATTTTTACTAATTGATTACCACTGCCATGGGGTCTTCTGTTTTGTTCCGGGTAGCTACAAAGATCATCTCATTTTCCTAACAGCTTTACAAAGTGAATACTCTTATTCCCCCTGAGGAAACTGATGATCAGAGAGGTTAAACAACTCCTCCAAGGTCGCACAGCTGGTAGGACGCAATGGTGAGCTTAGAACTCCAGTTGGTCCAAATTCAAAGCCACCGCTCCTTCCCCACCAGCCACACCTCATCATTGTGTTTGTATTTTAGCTTTAAGAGACTGAGGCAGGAGGATCACAGGTTCAAGGTCAGTCTGGGCAATTTAGCGAGACTCTCAAAATCAAATAAAGGGCTGAAGGTGTAGCTCAGTGGTAGAGTGCTTGCCTGGCATGCACAACACGAGGCCCTGGGTTCAATCCCCAGTGCTGCAAAGAAGAGAGAATCCTCGTGGGGCTTTACCCGGGGCCCTGGGCGACCCCCTCCAGGCCAGTGAGAGACATCGCTCCTGCGAAGCCCCCTCCTTCCAGCACTCGCCATTTCAGGGGACGGCTTTGCTGAAACCTGAATTATGGAAATAGGTTGTCGATTACCCCGGGTGGCTGTGTAAAAGAATTACTGCACCAGTCATGGTAAAAAGAAAACTTTATTTTCACCACTTTCCAGTAAAAGCTAATTCAGAATAACTCCATTTAACAGTTATTTTATGCTGAAATTCTGAATACCTCGGGGAGTCTTTTAGGGATTTTAAAGTCTCTTTATTTATAAATGATTCATGCTGCATTTTCAGAAAAACCTACAATTAGTGTGGGTAGCACAGAAGCTCCTTAGGGAAAGGTAAAAAAAAAAAAAGAAAAGAGAAAAAAAAGAAGAAAATACACATGCATTCTCTGCGAGCTTTCATCCACTGTTGTTTGCCAGTGGACTATAAAAAGAGAACTGAAGAAAGCCGGCAAGGAGATATTTTGTCTAACCTTTTAAATACATGCCCCGTTTGACAGTATTTGTACAGTCGTTGTTCCCACAAAATTCTTTTAATGCACGTTTCCATTCGGCACGTGCCCCCCAGGCCTGGGGAAGTTTAAAGAAATCAGAGCTGCTTCAGCCCCATCCCAGCGGCATCTAAAGAGAGACCAGAGAGAGCCATGGTCTCAGGGTCAGCCCCGCGGCCCGAAGAGATGGCAAAGAAAAGGCTCTAGGCTCTCCCATACAAAACCGTCCAGGAGCAGCTGGGCGTGGCGGCTGGGAGAGTAGAGTCTCAGGGTCGCAGCCAGCCTCAGCAATTTAGCGAGGCCCTCAGCCACTTAGCAAGACCTTGTTTTAAAATAAAAAAATTAAAAGGGCCGGGGGTGTAGCTCAGAGGTAGAATGTCTCTGGATCCATCCCTGGTAGCAAAAAAATAAAAACAAAACCATCCAGAGCAAGTGTGCAAATAGCTCCGAGGTCCCCAGCCCTCTGAGTTTCACTTTCTTTACCTGTCCAGTAAGGTGTGACATATCTCCCTTGTTTGTCGCTCAGTCATTCACTGAATAGCCTCTTTTCAGACCTTTGCTTCGTGCCAGGTGTGAGATGGTCTCTGGCTCCTGAAGGGCACAGTCTAGTAGGAAAGATGAACAGTCCAAGAGCGGCAGTGGACAAGAGGCTGGGGCAGCACAGAGGGACGAGTAGAAGTCAGGGGGGACTTCCTGGAGGAAGCAGTGCTTATGCAGAGAGGTGAAGGATGAAGAGGATGAAGGGGACCAAGGACTTGGGCTGGGTCCCAGCACGCATGGCGACCTGTGAGCCAGAGGCAAGAACCCTGCAGGACCGGGTAAGCAGCTGAGCCCAGCAAGGGTGCGGCCTCAGAGGCGGGAGGGTGATTCAGAGCCACTCTAGAGGATTGCTAAATGAGTATTTCAATAAGGTTTTTATAAACTCTGAGGCCACTTAGTATCCAAGATTATTACCCTGTTGGGCAGACTGGGCAAAGGGGCAGACAGGACTCAGACATGGAGCTAGACTTGGCTAGTGATGCCAGCGAAGGATCTCGGTATTTCTTGTTCCGTGTTCTTATCTAGTTCATGTACTGTGATGTGCAGGACCCACCGGGGTTCCACATCCTTCTCTGCCTGCGTCTGGGTGGGAAATCCAATGTGGGTAGGGGTTGGGGGTGAATAGTCTTTTGGCTTGATTAGAAATAAATATAGCAATTCTTGAAGTTATTTAAAAACCACGAGACAGAGACAGAGAGAGAGAGAGAGAGAGAGAGAGAGAAGGCAGCAACTTCCACTCTGAGCAGCAGGATCCAGGGCCAGGGTCCCTCTTCCCCATATGGAAATTTCCCATCCTCGTCATTAATACCTGTGTCCCCCGAGACACAGGCTGGCCAAGACACGAGACCATGGCTGGCCAAGAATGTCTCATGCATTTTCTTGAAGTGTGTGTGTGTGTGTGTGTGTGTGTGTGTGTGTGTATACACAAGCAGCGCTGGGGATTGAACCCAAAGACACTACCTCCATGCTACATGCCCAGCCTTTTTTACTTTTTATTTCTTTTTTTTTTTTTTTTTTTTTTTTGCGGTACCAGGGATTGAACCCAGGGGCGTTCTACCTCTGCGCTACGTCCCCGGCCCTATTTTTTATACTTTTATTTTGAAACCGGGTCTCACGAAGTTGTGGAGGACCTCACTAAGGAGAGAGAGAGAGAGAGAGAGAGAGAGAGAGAGAGAGAGAGACAGGGAGAGAGAGCGCGAGAGAGCTGAGGCTGGCCGCGAACCCGGATCCTCCGGTCTCCGCCTCCCAAAGTACTGGGATTACAAGCCTGCACCACCATGCCCGGCTACTTTTTATTTCAAAACAGTCTCACTAAGTTGCTGAGGCTGGCCTTGAACCTGCCATCCTCCTATTTTAGCCTCCCGAGTACTGGGATTACAGGTGTGTACCCCACGCCTGGCTTTTCTTGAATTATTTTTAATTAAAGGAGCCTCGTTTAAAGCTCTCTTACGTGCCAGGTAGTATGAAAGGCACAGCAGGAAGACAGAAAGAGACCAGCCCTTGCCCGGGAGAGCCGCTGTTAGTGCCAGAGTGTCACACAGCTGGGACAGAGGTGTGGGGCTGTCCATGGCAAAGAACAGGTCAACGTTCTGGGGCCGGACCAAGCTCAGGGGCGCCACCTCAGAGATCGGTGGGCTCTGGAGCTGAGAATCAGCCAGAGCCCGATGCTTCCTACCACTGTAGCCTCGGGCTGGTCACATCTCTGGGCCTCAGTTCCCTCATCTGTAAAATGGGGACCACAATCCTACTCCCCCAGAGAGGAGTTATGATAACATGATTAATACCTGTAAGGAGCGCCGAGGGACGCCTGGCACCCGGTACGTTTTCAGAAAGGGTTAACTAATCTCATCGTCGTCGTCGTCATCGTCGTCGTCACCATCCAGCAGACACAAGAGGCCCTTCGTCATTTCCTTACTTGCCCACCCTGAGTGATGGTGACAGATCTTACCCGGTCACTGTAGTGAGTGGACATCCAAGACCCAGTCCCAAGGGACAGAGATAGCCAAAGCGTCCAAGCCTCTCACGTGACACTAGAAACAGTAGCTACTGCGGGATGCGTGTGCAAAGCTTGTTTATATATGTGGCGACACTGGAGCCTTAACCCATTGGGTGAGGTGTGCACAAAAGAACTACTGTTTCTGCTTTGCAGACGAGTAAACTGAGGTTCAGAGGAGCGCATGGTCTGCCTGGGATCCCCAGTTTTTAGCTGAGTGGTGGAGGAGGGACTCAGAACCAGGGCCCTGACTCCAAACCAGACCCTTTTGCTGGGCTCCCCCCACTATAGACTGAATGTGACCCCAACATGTGTATGTTGAGATCTAAGTCCACTGTGACGATACGAGGAGGGACTCTGGAACGCTCTGCTGTCAGGATGGGGTGAGTGCCTTTATAATAGGGGCCTCGGCAAGCTGCCCGGCCCCTTCCACCATGTGAGGACACAACAAGAAGACGTCGTGTGTGACTCTGAAGGCAGCTCTCACCAGGACCTAGATCTGCCGGCCCCTTGATCCTCCTTGTAAGAAGGAGGTTCTGTTGTTTATAAATAAATGCCTCAGTCGGGTGAGGTGGTGCACACCTGTAATCCCAGGACTTGGGAGGCTGAGACAGGAGGTTCGTGAGTTCGAGGCCAGCCTCAGCAACTTAATGAGGTCCTCAGCAACTTAGTGAGACCCTGTTTCAAAATAAAAAATAGTAGTAGGAATGTAGCTCGGAGATAGAATGCCCCTGAGTTCAATCCCTAGTACCACACACACACACACACACACACACACACACACACACACACAAAAGCACCCTAGTCTATGGTAGATTGTTACAGTAGCCCAAACAGACCAAAATACTCCCTGTTGAAGTTTATAGTCCTGATGATATTGTGGCATTGAAGGTTCTGAAACTGTGGATGCAAGACATAGGCATGAGCTCGGGTGATGGTAGCAGGGACCTACCTGGCCTGGTGTAGCAGGGCTCCAACGTGCTCTGGCCTCTCCAGGGTGACTGGGTAATTTGTGCAAAAAGGTATCAATAATTCGTGGTCCCTATCCCCTACACAAAATGTATTCAAAATAGATCATAGCTCTACATAGAAAATTCAAAACTGTAAAGCTCCTAGAAAAAGCAGGGGGAAATCTTTCTGACCTTGTGCTAGACAAATATTTCTTAGCTACAACACCAAAAACATGATCCATAAAAGAAAGAAACCTAAAGAGCAGACTTCATCAAAATTAAGAACTTCTAAGCCGGGCGTGGTGGCGCACGCTTGTAATCCCAGGATTTGGGAGGCTGAGACTGGAGGATCCGGCTTCACGGCCAGCCTCAGCTACTTAGCGAGGCCCTCCGCAACTTAGTAAGACCCTATTTCAAAATAAAGAACAAAAAATAGGGCTGGGGGTCTAGCCCGGAGGTAGAATGCCCCTGGGTTCAATCCCTGGTAGCACCAAAAAAAAAAAATTAAGAACTTCTGTTATTCAAAAGCCACAGTTAAGAGAATGAAAAGAAACCACAGACCAGGAGAAAACATGTGCAAAGTACTCATCTGATAAAGGACTCATATTCAGAATATATGAAGAACTCTCAAAACTTTACGATAAGAAAACCAACAGCCTATGAGATAGGCCTACAGAGACATCCCATCAAAGAAGACACACAGATGGCAAATAAGCGCGTATATCAGAAGGGAGACAGCCGGGCGTGGTGGCGCACGCTTGTAATCCCAGTACTTGAGAGGCTGAGACTGAAGGATCCGGGTTCGCGGCCAGCCTCAGCTACTTAGTGAGGCCCTCCGCAACTTAGTGAGACCCTGTTTCAAAATAAAGAATAGAAAAAATAGGGCGGGGAGGGCTCGGAGGTAGAATGCCCCTGGGTTCAATCCCCAGTACTGCAAAAAAAAAAGGGGTGGGGAGACACAAGTTAAAACAAGGAGCCATCACTCTACACCTCTTAGAATGTTCTAGATCCAGAATCCTGGCCAACATCAAATACCAGGGACGATGTGGAACAAGACTCTCATTCATTTATCTCGGGATGCAAAATGGCAGAGCCACTGTGGAACACAGTTTGATGGTTTCTCCCAAAACTAAAGATGCTCTAACCATATGCAATCGTGCTTTTTGGGATTTACTCAAAGGAGCTGAAAATTTATGTCCACCCCAAACCCTGCACAGAAGTTTCTAGCAGCTCTATTCATAACTGCCAAAACTTGGAAGCAACCAAGATGTCCTTCAGCGAATGAGGGGGTAAACAAAGCATGCTACATTCAGACAATGGAATAGTATTCTGCGTTAAAAAGAAATAGCTATCAAGCCATGAAAATACACAGAGAAATCTTAAATGCATATTACTAAGTGGAGAGGCCAATAGGAAAAGACTATTATGTGCTGCTATATTGGTGAGTATATATCATTATACATTTGTCCAAACCCTAGAATGTATGTCCTCAGGAGTGAATCCAGCCAGGCACGGTGCACACCTGTAATCCCAGTACATGGGAGGCCGAGACAGGAGGATCTCAGGTTCAAGGCCAGCATGCAATAACTTAGTGAGAACCTGTTTTGAAATTAAAAAAATAGAAAGGGCTGTAACTAAAAGGTAGAAGGCTACTGGGTTCAATCCTCTGTAACACACACACACACACACACACACGTGAATCCAAATGTACACTATGGACTCTGGGTGATAATGTGTCGCCATAGTTCTTGGATTGTAACAAATGCAGCACTCTAGTAGGGGATGTTGATAATGGGGGAGGCTGTGCATATATGGAGACAGGGGGTCGTGGGAAATCTTTTCCACTCAGTTTCCCTGAAAATCTAAAGCTGCTCTAAAAAAGACACTATTTAAAAACTAGCTAAAGATGTGAGCAGATAGTTCCCCAAAGAAAATAGAAAGATGCCAAATAAACACAAGAAAAGATGTTCCACATGATCAGTCACTAGGGAAAGGAAAATAATCAAAATCACAATGAAACACCAGTATTCACCTGTCCAGATGGCTAAAATTAAGGATGAAGAAATGATAACATCAAGTGCTGGTGAGGATGTGGAGCAACTGGAACTCTCCTGTGTTGCTGGTAGGAACACAAAACGGTACTCTAGAAAACATTTCCAGAGCTTCTTAGAAAGTTAACCATGTATATGCCATACAACCCAACAATCTGATTCCTAAGCATTTATCCAAATGGAACGTAAACCTATGTTTATGACAAAAAAAAAAAAAAA
>PVJS01015280.1:0-39127 GCA_004027185.1 Glis glis
CACATGCACACACACACACACACACACACACACACACACACACCTCTGCAGGGTCCTCATCCCATCCATAGCAGCAGAGCCAGCCCCAGGTCACAGTCCACTGTGCACCTGGGGACCGCTGTGGCTTTCCGAACTGCACTTGGCACTCCGACCTGGCTCTGGGTCACTGGGTGTGGCTGAGGAGGCAGCCCTCCTGTACCCCTCCCCTCGTGGCATTTCCCCAAGGAGTCCTCAGCAGATCCTTTCTGTAGACCCTTCTCGCTGTGCGTCAGAGGCTAAGCCAAACCATCTCTCTACTGATGGCACTCTGACACCAAATGGGTGGCTGAAGAAAGCCCCGCGGTTTCTGCAGACACCAACTAGGAATCCTTCAACGCAGTTTAGTTTTGATACTAGCCACCCCGAGTTAGCACAGACCCCACAGGTTGACGACTCGGCCCCACACATCTACCCCCACCCCCACCTCACAGGCACAAGTAGCAGGTCCCCAGGTGGCACACTTCTGTCTGACTTCGCACATCAGGGGTTCCCTCCATGATCCTCAGTTTCCCGTTTGCTACGATGGCGCATAGAATGCAGGGAAACACCTTTCTTCGCTTTACCAGGCTATTATGACCAATGCGGGTGAACAGCCAGGTGGAGAGGTGTGCAGGGCCAGGGCTGCAAGGGCCCAGGGGCGGAGCTTCTGTCCCAGGGAGTCTGGGATGTGCCACCCTCCTGGCACGGTGGCGCATACTAGTAATCCCAGTACTTAACAGGGTCACCCACCCAGAAGTCCTCTGAACCCTGTTGTTTTGGGATTTATGGAGGTTCCACTACATAGCCACAATTAATTAAATCATTGGCCATTAGATATTGAACTCAACCTCCGACCCCTCACACCCTGCCCAAAGTAAGGGGAGCTCAGAGTGCCAACCTGAATCACCAGGTCAGTTTCCCTGGCAACCAGCCATCCTCATTAGCATAAACTAGGTGAGGTTAAAAGGGGCTTGTTATGAATAACAAAAGACTCTTCTCTCACCCCATCACCTAGCCTTTTAGGAGGAAGGGGATGTCTGGAACTGGAAGAAGGCACCGGCTGTTTATCAGCCATGGGAAGGAGCGGATTCTATCAGCTGACCCTTCCAGGCTGCTGCTGACCCTCCTTTGTGTTTTTAGCCTCACCAGGAGAGGGAGAAGGAGCTGCCTGCCTTTCACAGTTCAAAACCTTCCAGAAGGCTAGGGATTTTTGCATTTGTTTTTGCATTTTTCATCAGCCCAATTGAGGAAAATCATCAACTTACATAAAAAATAAAATAAAATGCACAAGTCGTAAGTAGACACTTCAGTGAGTACCCATAACCACCCAGGGAATCAAGTTGTAGCCAGGACACGCTGCCCATGGGCCACATCCGGCCAGCCCTTGGTTTTATAAAGTCTTACTGGAACCCAGCCATGCCCGTTCCATTACATGTTGGCGCCGGCTGCTTTCACTCTACAGAGCGGCATGGAGAGGTTGTTTCAGAGAGATGGCTTGTGAAGCTGTTCACCCCTACCTAGAGACCATTCCATCACCGCTGGAAGTTCCCACCATGTTTTTCTTTCTTTTATTTTTCTCTCTTTTTTTAATGTGGTATTGGGGCTTGAACCCAGGGCATTCTACCTCCAAGCTGCATCCCCAGCCCTTTTTTATTTTTTGTTTTGAAACAGGATCTTAGTAGGTTGCTTGAGAGTCTCACTAAGTTGCTGAGGCTGGCCTCAAACCTGTGATCCTCCTGTCTCAGCTTCCCAAGTACTGGGATTACAGGCACGCACCACCATGCCTGGCTCCCATGATGTTTTTTTTTTAATTTTTGCTAATGAGCTCAATGCCACCTTCCCCCTGGCAGAATTGCTGGTGTTGAACGGCTCAGATCCAGTGGCCGAAGTCGCCATTCGACAGCTCAGTGAGTCTTCAAAGCTGAAACTCAAGTCGCCCCGGAAGAAGAGTACACTCATCATTTCAGGGATCTCCAAGGTGAGCCAGGCCACCGGCCGGCGGAGGGCTCAGTGACCAGGAGCCTACGCTGTGAAGGGGTCAGTCTTGATCAACCTTCGTCCCCTTTACAGATGTCAGAGTCTCCCCCCCAGCAAGGGAGTCACGGGGGTAATTTCCATTGCACGGCTCATCCTGTTTATGAAGGGAGCTTGCAAGCTGCAGCTTGGTGATGGTTTGAGTGTTGAGAGGCTGGTGAGTCATTCCAAGAAGAGTTACTGAGAGATAAAGACAGACACGATGTAAGACATGCCTTCAGTGCAGGCTCCATCCGTCCCACCCGATGTGGGGGAACTTTCACTTTTTCCGTGTTACACATTTCCAAAGCATTTCAGTATTTACAACAAATGTTGATTGCTTTTGTTACCTGAGAGAAATGAAGACTTTGGAGCCTCACTCTTTCCCTTCTCCCACTCTGAGTGTCTGCGGGGTGCAGGAGGTTGGTGTGAGGCAGTCCAATGGTGGCCACATGGTCCAGGCTGCAGGGAGGCCAGCTCCCCAGGACAAGGGGCCACACAGCTGACCCTGACTCTGTGTTGATATTTCCAAATGCAGACAAGGAGGGAAGGTTGGGCGCTCCTGATTTGTAATGAGGGCCCGATGAGCAGGCAGAAGTTTGAACAGGGTGGAGGGGAGGGTGGGTTGGATCCTTCAAGGTCAGGGAGAATATGCTAGAAACGACCTCTCAGCTGCCAGGGGGGTGCAGAAGGGACCTAGTTGCCACAGAAGGTGAGTCATCAAAGTTGCCTCGTGCCCAGAGGGTGGGTGGCCTGGCCCCAGTGCCCATGGCACCAGCTCACAGGTGGCCTTAAGTCCTTGGGTTCCTGAGTGCACCTCCAAGGGCGGCCAGCAGGGGGCCATCTCTGGGAGCACTGGGGACCAGTGATTGGATTTTTTTCAGTCCTGGATAAATGAGTGAGCAAAGTAAGGGCAAGACCCATGATCACCCCCTCTGTACTTTCTCCGTGGTTTTACTTTAGAATCGTAAACTTAGAAAGCTTAATATTTGATGTCTGTTGTCCACCGTAGTTACGATTTTCATTGATGCTTAAACTGTCCCATCTTGGGTCAGGGACACTTCTGTAAGCTGGATCTTACCTTACTAAAGCACAGTTGTCATTCGTCACCACGCAGACTCAGAAAGGCAGCATGACCAGCTCCCAAGAGGCCACAGACCCCTGTCTAGTCACCTTCCCACTGGGCCATACCCTGAGCCCGCCCCATGGATTAGTTTAGTACCTATATATTTGTGCATATAGTTCTTAAAAGGATACAGTATTGCCAGGTGTGGTGGCGCACACCTGCAATCCTAGTACTTGGGAGGCTGAGACAGGAGGATCACAGGTTCAAGGCCAGCCTCAGCAACTTAGTGAGACCCTCAGCAATTTAGCAAGACCCTGTTTCAAAATGAAAAATAAATAGGCTATGGGTATAGCCCAGAAGTAGAATGACTCTGGGTTCAATCCCCAGTACCAAAAAAAGACAATGTATCAACTGATTAATTTCTATTTGCATATAACACCAAAATACTGTAGCAACAAAGATTAAAAGATACTAAATCTGAAATCCCCAAATTTACTTCCTCAGCACACATGCTATCCACTTAGGACATGCTCATCTTCTCGCCTCTTTGCTGGGGTGCTCTATGGGGAGAAGGGTGCACTGCCAGCACCCTCCAAGTGAGCTCGGGCCCCTCTGCAGGTGACCCCAAGCCTGGCCTGGCCGCTGTGGAGGGCTGCCCAGCCTGCTTTACTGCAGCTGTTGTGTGCCTAAGCGCCTGTGCAGGGGTCGCTGCACCGCTCATGCTGGGAAATCTCCAGGCTGTTGTAGAGAGTGATTTTCAGGAGGCGCCAGCCCCCGTCCTCCTGGACCCCTGCCCACTGCCCCCCGCGCTGCCTTTCCCATCCCCCCTTGGCCTCTGACGCTGCGTTTTCCCGGCAGACCTCACTATCTCAGGACCACGACGCGGCCCTGATGCTGGACTACGCGGCCTCCATGGACCCCCCCTGCCAGGAGGACGCCCAGCCTGGCCCAAGCCACCCAGAGGAGGCCACAGCCTCTGCCCCGCCTGCAGAAGACCAGCCCTCCGGGGACCCCGCTGCCCCCGAGCCCCTGGAGAACGACCTGGACTCCTGGGACTTGGAGAAGGAGCCCCCGGTGGCCGCGTGGAGTGGCCCGGCCCTGCTGGAGCTGGATGGGGACGAGCTGTCCCAGAGCTCCCTGAGCGGCTCAGAGCTGGGCGCCACCAAGAAGCATAAAGGTACCTGCCCCGCCCCGGGATCCCTGTGTTTTGCTCCACGGCGCACGGTCTTGTTCTGTCACCGGCCTCCTGCTATGTCACCGGCCTCCCTTCTCTGTCCTCTGTGACTCCATCGCCGCCACCCATGCTGAGAGCCCGCAGGGCACCCTGGACACCCTTCCCTGCGCAAGGGGCCCGGTCTTCTCTCTGCGTCTGGAGGCTGGCCCTTCGTATGCCTCGGGGCACCCCTTCCCCACCTGGCTTGTTCCACCTGCAGTGGAGCCCCCCGAGGCTTACAGAGGCCACCTGGAGCCAAGCGGGATGGAGGGGCCAGAGACTCCCAGCAAAGCCAGGCAGAGCCCATGCCCCCGGTGCAGAGACGGGCATCTCATCTGCCCCCTCAGGGTCTCCCTCCAGTGAAAACCAAACCACACCTCACCTTCCGAACCCAGTGGGATCCACAAAGAAGTTTCTAGAACAGCCAATCCATCAATGTGGTAGCGAGGTCACCGTTTCACTATAAGAACACAAATCCTTGCTTTGAACCCATGCGTTTCTCAGGGGCATGCAGTGAGACCCTATTTCAAGATTTTAAAAATATATAAAAAATAAAAAGGGCTGGGAGTATAACTCGGAGGTAAAATGCCCCTGGGTCCAATCCCCAGTACCAAAAAGAAAAAGATGGTTTTTTCAAACCTTATAGTATACAGAGCGGCTCTGCAGTGTTTGCTCTCCTTTTTTAAACCTCAGTTTATTCATTGTTTTTGCAGTGCTGGGGATGGATGGAATCCAGGGTCTCAAGCATGCCAGGCAAGCACTCTGCCACTGAGCTGCATCACCAGCCCCTAAACCTAAGTTTATTTTTGCCGTTTACAAACCACCTGTGCTTTCTGTCATAGCAGGGACCTGTGCCTGTCTCTGAGAATGACTGTAGTTGGAACTCTCCCAAAATTCAGGTTTAATTGTTAGAAGTATCAACAGAGTTTCCCAGCAAGGTGAATGTACTTAACAGTACTGAATTCTACATGTAGAAGGAGTCAAGATGGAAAGGAAGGTTTGGGGGCAAAAAAAAAAAAAAAAAAGGAAAGCAAAAACCCTTGCCAAAGCCAGGCCTGGTGGTGCACGCCTGAAATCCCAGCTACTCCAGAGCCCGAGGCAGGAGGATCACAAGTTTGAGGCCAGCCTGGGCAACTTAGGAAGACCCTGTCTCAAAATAAAAAATAAAAAGTGCTGGGGTCTCTGCTCAGTGATAGAGCGCCCCCTGGGTTCAATCTCTAGTACCACAAGAAAACAAAACAGACCACCATGCCCAATGTCCTGCGCGCTGGCTGTGAGTGTCTGTGCGTGTCTGTGCGTGCGACGCGCACTATTTTGCACAATTTCCAGACTCCTGCTGTCTCATTCTGACTCTGCTCTCGCACCCTTTTCTCTTTACCTCCCCCTTCTCTGCATCTCGCGCTCATCCCCTTTACCTTAAGAGGACCGCTGTGCCGACCAGAATTAATTGCCTGCACAGTAAGTTATTTCTTATTATTTTTTTTAATTACATCTCTCCCTACTGTGAGAAAAGCACACAACAGAGTAGGGGGTTGTCCACCTGCTTTTCTCCCTGGGCCTGTCCCGCCCGTGCTCCTGACTGGCTCTGGTTAGCGGGGCCCTATGCCCACGGGTGCCAGGAGGGTACTGTTAGCCCATGGGCAGCAGCAGCACGGCCACGGTGCAGGTTCTGACCGTAGTCGCTTCTGTGAACCCACCATCCATGGGTTCATTTGAAACCTAAGACCGTTCTTGGGGGCAGCAAACTACAGTTTTTCCAGTTGCTTCTGGCCAGTGTTTTCCTACCTACAAGATTTTAAGACAGATTCTTCAATTAGCTATTTATATCTGGTAGACTCTATAGAGACAAATGGAAATAAATTTGGAAATGTAGGAGACATTAGAACTGTAATTTAGAGTAATTATTTTTTATTTTCTTTGTATACTTGTTTAAATGTTAATCTTCTTGTGATTTTTTTTAGAACCAGGGAAAGATTTTTTTTCTTTCCTTCTTGTCCTTGTTTAAAAATCTTAGTTATTTGCCTCAAATTTTACATCACTGCTCTCTATATCTCATTGTGGTTGTTATCTTCATTTTATGTTTATTATTTTCATTGATAACCTGATATTTCAGTGATAATCTGATACCCACATACAGTGTATAATGATCAAATCAGAGTCATTAGCATTTCCATGTCCTTAAACATTTAAAAAAATTTTTTTGATGAACACATAATAATTGTACAGACTTCTGAGACATGGTGCGACATCTCAATATATGTGTGCAGTATGTACTGATCGATGCAGGTAACTCATGGTCCACACGACCGAGGTCTGTGTGTCTCCGTCTGGAGGCTGAAGTCTGAGATCAAGGTGTCTGCGGGGCTGGCTCCTCCTGAGGCCGGGAAGGAGGATCTGTGCCTGGCTCTCCTGGCTCCAGGGCTTTGCCTGCGGTCTTTGGCTTTCCTCACCTGTGGACCCAGCCTCTGCCTCCATCTTCACCGGCATCTCCCTGTGTCTTCTCATCCTCATCCTCATCCTCTGTGTGTCCACCTCTGTTGCCAAATTTTTCCCTTTTCTAAGGACACCAGGTGCACTGGACTAGTTCCACCCTAATGACCCCATTAACTCCATCATTTCCCTAATGATGCTCTCTCCCAACAGTCACTTTCTGAGGTCCTGGGGGTCTGGAGCTCAACATGTGAACCTTGAGAGGACACAGAACTGTCCACGCTCACACCTTGAGCCATGGCTCCAGGCCCCAGACTAGATTTTGGTGCAGGCACACATAGGAAGCAGGCCATGTCCCGGAGAGATGCTCCCACCGCCGGGAATTAAGACCTCGGGCTGCGGTTGGCACGGGGCATGGACTGCTTGTTTCCATCTTCAGACTGCCATTTCCCCTGGGAGACCCTCTTTCCCTTCCACTGTTCCCTGTGCGGGAGCCCCGGGTCCACCTGCTCTCCAGTTACCTGGAGCAGAGCCCTGAAACAGGTGCTTGTAGGACAGGAAATCCTCCTGGGTTCCCCCACCAGCCAAGGTGACCTGGTGGCTCAGAACCTCCTGGGAGCTGGGGCTTCTTCTACCCGGGAACCCATCACTGCCCAGGAGGTGCCATGTGACCCACGGGGGATTAGCCCAGGGGCACCTCTGCCTCTGCCCACCTGCCAGACTCCAGTCGTGCCCAGCTGGATTGGCAATTTGGCCATCCAGTGCCCTATTCTTGATCTTTCATGACTGGCTGCATTTCCTAGGAATGTGAATGCTCCAAGACCCGACACTGTGTCCCCCCGACACACACACCAGGCCTGTTGACATCTGTGGCTTCCCTCCCTCTTCATTCTCTTCCCAGCATCCTAAAACCCCAGCACCCCGGCCCCCAACTTCAGATAATTGTAAAAACACGCCCTAACAGCTCTTCCTAATAAACAGTAGATGCAATTGTAAAGAGAGACATTTTTATAACATTGTTTTCTAGAAGCTTTGACCAGAATGAATTCAGCCTGTCCTGTGGAGCTCTCTGGCTTTTCCATTTCTGCCAATAGGACAAGCGAGTTCATTCCTAAAGCCAGGCCCCAAAAATGGCTTCTTAAAGTCACTGGCTGCTTTCCCCATAGTAAGTTGATTTTACAGGTTCCCCGAGAGCTGCCCTCCCTGGCCTCAGGCGCCACCATGTGGGCATGCCTTCCATTTATTTATTTATTTATTTATTTATTTATTTATTTATTTGTTTATTTATTATTTTTTTTTTTGGCGGTACCAGGGATTGAACCCAGGGGCGTTCTACCTCCGCGCTACACCCCCGGCCCTATTTTTTTATGCTTTATTTTGAAACCGGGTCTCACAAAGTTGCGGAGGGCCTCACTAGGTACAGAGAGAGAGAGCCTAGCGAGAGAGAGAGAGAGAAAGAGAGAGCTGAGGCTGGCCGCGAACCCGGATCCTCTGGTCTCCGCCTCCCAAAGTACTGGGATTACAAGCGTGCGCCACCACACCCGGCTATGCCTTCCATTTAGAAGAGCGATGGATGTTCTTCATTCTCTTCTTCCAATAACACGGAGTTATTTGTATGCATGATAGCAATGGAAAAATTCTTTGGAGCCCAGCATGGTGGCACATGCCTATAATCCCAGCACTTGGGAGGCTGAGACAGGAGGATCACAGATTCAAGGCCAGCTTCAGCAACTTAGCAAGACCTTCAGCAACTTAGGGAGACCCTGTCTCAAAATAAAATTCAAAAGGGGCTGGGGGTGTAGCTCAGTGGTAGAATGTCCCTGGATTCATTCCTCAGTACTGCAAAAGAATAAAGAAAGAAAAGTTCTTTGATGATGTCTATCGTAATCTCCAAATTAAAGGTAAATCTGCTTACCTCTGTGATCAGGCCCATCTTCTTTCCAAATCGGTAACACCTCCACACAAATGGAAACGAATTTCTCAGTCCAGCTTGAACCATCCCCTGACCTTGCTGGGCCTTGGTTACGAGGATGATAAGCTGGCTCGTGAAAAGGCAGATGAGCCGCACTGGCCCCATTGCCGCAGCTTATACTGATCTGCAGGGAACCGATGCTGGTGAAATTATTGCTGCTGCTGCTGTTTATTTTTTTTATTCCACCACCTGAAATCCTGTACAGATAGGTCAAACCATGCAAAAGGGAAGGTTCTTCTTTTGTTTATTTTTGGGGAGAGGGTGGGTGCTGGGGATCGAACCCAGGGCCTCAAGCATGCTAGGCACATGTTCTATCACTGAGCTATAGCCCCAGCCCCCAATTGAGGTTTTATAGATTGAAAAAGATAGAATAACACATCTCACATGGCTTAGCCTTCTATTCACAATCGGACCTGGCATTATTATTATTTTTTACATCTCACTCTTAAAAGAACGAATGTTATTTAAGCTTCCTGATAACATGAGCACCATCATTCTCGGAGTCCTTGGTAGTTAGGTTTTATGAACCTGACCATCCTTCCTGGGCACATCCATGCAGGACTTTGCCCTTTGCATGTCCCTAGTGAGGGGAGGGAGCAGAGGGGATGGAGGCTAAGGTGACAAGCACCTGCCTGCACTGGGTTTGGCTGGAGAGCCAGGGCTCTAAATGCTTTCCCGGGTGGCCCAGGCTCAGGGCTACTTCATTTCATCTTGAAAACAGGCTTTGTACCAGCCAGTATGGTATTTTAGCCGGGCGCAGTGGCACACACCTGTAACCCCAGTACCTGGGAGGTTGAGACAGGAGGATGGCAGGTTCAAGACCAGCCTCAGCTTCTTAGTGAGCCTGTGTTTTCTCATGGAAGGACCGCGCTTCATCAGATGCGCTCTGTCTTTTCTTCCCCACCTTGGGCTGGTCCTTCGGGTCCAGCCCAGACCCTGATGGCCCTCTGCTTCCCTCTTACAGGAGGACTTTTTAAAAGAGGCGCCAAGTTGTTTTTCCGCCGGAGGCACCCACAGAAAAACCCTGGACTGAGCCAGTCACACAACGACCTCGTGTTCCTGCAGCAGCCCGAGGGCGCCCGGAGGAAGGGTGCCAGTCTCACCCGGCTCCTGAACAAGAAACTGCTCTCCAGGCACCGAGGCAAGGAGGCCCTGAACGGTGCCCCCGGGGAGCCCTGCACGTAGCCCGCTGCCTCCCTCCCGAGAAGCTGGGGACAGGGACACCACAGCCGCCCTCACCAGGACAGAGCAGGAGAGCCTGCCACTGCCAGGTGCTGCCTGCCTAGCTTGGTGTTTCCAACAGTCTGGTCTTTTGAAGGGAAAAAGCAATCTATGTCTCCAGCCAGGAGGTGTCCCCCAAAGAAGACTGACAAAGCCCGGTTTGCCACCAGATGCCCAGTGGGACCTGCGGCGCCCAGCATGGCCCTGCTCGCTCCTCGTTTCCACTAGAGTGAGACAACATGCCCCAATGGACTGCAGAGGGGCAGTGCTCAGGATTCGATCCACCCTCTCCGCCCTGTAGCAGGGGTTGTCTCGGGTCTTGCCTGGACTGTCAAGAGGAGGAGGTGCCCCTCTGGGCTGTCACTGTGAACGGAATGGATGGGTCACTTTTCCTAATTTGCTGCTTAGAATTAAAAAGTGCATCCGGCCCTGAGGACAGGGAAGTAGCACACAGGCCAGGTTTTTGATGGATACAGAAATTACAGTAGCAATGGAAATGCTTCTCCACATGTAGGAAGGCGTTGGCTTAGCCATACTAAGGTGTTAGCCATAGAACTCCAGGACTTACGCAAACACTAACTATGTCCTATATGTATTCTGCTGAACACTTTTCTAAGTTTACTTCGAGCCTCTTTGCAAGTGAAGATATGTAGACGCTGGTGTGGTTTTTACGTTCTCTGTCACGTCAGAAACTCACGATGCCAGTTGATGCACAGATCCCCTCCCATCCGGCACGCTGCCTGCACAGGAGTGCTGCAAGCCTGACACAGGAAGTCAGGAACAATAAGTGACAACTCCAAAAACACGGGGAACACACACACACACACACACACACACACACACACACACGGTTTTTGCCAAATATCACCAACAGCCAACACAAAGTACTCGTAGGACAGTCGAAGAAATGATTCTGCGTCTCAGGCATCAGCATTAGAAATCGAAGTTTAATCACAAAGGAGCCAAACTTGCGTGAGATTCTTATTATGGGCTCTTCGGAATTCTGCTGTGAACAGTGCTCCTGGCCGCATCTTGGGGTGGCCTAGGTTTGGTTTTTAATGGTAAAATGTGATGAGCGTGGCACATGGTTTTAATATCCCCACATACCTACCAACCCACTGTTCTCCCCAGATACCTCTCTGCTGGGTTTCACTCAAATTTCCACACTGCTCCACACCTTGACCCTGCTGACACCGGTGCACTTGCTTGTTAAGGGACAGCTGTCATCGGGGTGATGTGTTTAGAATTTAATAAGGTTCATGTTCTTCCAATAAGATTCGGGAGGCTGGTGTGAAGCCCTGGCCTCTATCCCAGAGGTCAAGTCTCTGCGGGCTCCTTCATAGATCCTTCAATATATATCTCAGGGGTAACAGAGCCACTGAGGAGAAAAAATACCTTTATGAGAGCTCAAATTGTAGGGTTTTTTTTTTTTTGTCTTTTCTGTTTTCAAGGAAGAGATTTCAAAGCTACACTAGGAAGTTCACTTATTAAAAAATTCTTAAGTATGCCCGGAGTTACCAAGTGACTTTAAAACGACTTTTTAGCCAGACCATGTTTTTAAAGATTGCATCCAAATGTTAACCATTGTAAAATTCCAAAATATATTAATACCAAGTTAGTCCCCAAAGTTAGTGATCACTACTAGTCTTTTCTTTTTTATGTTGTGTGTGTGTGGCACTGGGGATGGAACCCAGGGCCTTGCACATGCTGGGCAAGTGCTCTACCACTGAGCTACACCCCCAGCCCACTGCTAGTCTTTTTGGAATGGAGTCACTTAAATATTTTGTTTTAGTTGAAGTATTACTGTTCTCTGTCATGGGGCAGACAGAACCTGTAACATAAGAATTCTAAAAGGGAGGACACGATATCTTGGAATTTCAGATTCCTATCATTTGAAATACTTGGGGCCAGAAATGTTTCACAGTATTTTGGATTTGGGAATATCCGAATAAACTTTACTGATTGAACATTCCTAATCCAAAAATCTAAAATCTGAAATGCCTGAAAATTCAAAACTTTTTGAGCTCAGTGATGCTTGAAAACCTTCAGATTTTATATTTTTGGATTAGGGATGCTCAACCTATATGGTTTTGGTTTGTTTGAATTTTAGGTAATACTTTCTCACTCTTAAAAAAAAAAAGAAGGAAAGAAAGGAAAAATGCTTTTAACCATCCCATTCCTGAATTAACGCCAGGAGCATTCTGTTTGCTGTTTGATCCTACATAGAGGGCTTTGCATCCCGAGGTCCCCATCAAATGGCCTTTCTCAAGGTACAGAAAACTAACGCAGCAGTGGAGGACGAGGACCTGAAAGGAAACTGGGCCTCAGCGACGCGCCCTGGGAAACCGAGCTGCATTGATACTGTGAAACTCCTTCCCCCAGCTGTTTCCCCAGGTCTGCTTTCCATGGTGCAGGGTATTTATGTTAAAGCGAATGTCATTCAATGTAAAGACTAACCGAGATTATCCACAGATGCTGTCAGTGCGTGTGAGAGTCCCCTGTGTCCACTTGCCTCTGTGGCGAGCTGTTGTGGCCCCAGGCTTTTGTTTTTCTCTTGTCTGGAGATTTTTGCAGAGTGGCATTTTTAAAGCGATTCCTCATGAACACTAATACTGACTGGGTCTGCCTCCATGGAGGCACGTGCTCCATCCAGTTGGTTTGAATGATCTTCCCTTTTTTCTTCAAAAGCCCTTCCCTTTTCTTGGGTTAAGGCTGTGCCTGTGTCCTTGGAGGAACAGAGTGGAGCTTTAAGTGTGTCAATGTAGCAATATCAGAAGCAGGGGTCTCTTTGTTCTAGTTGCAGACCTGCTGAGACAGAGGATTAGCCAGAGCACTTTATCAATCAAGTGCTGAGTTCATGTTCAGAACCAGCCCTTGACTCCTCACCAGGCATCTTGGCCAGTTGCTGACAATTACAAATTAGGTCTGGATGTTGGCTGGGGTCTAGATGTTGGCTGGGGTCTAGATGTTGGCTGGGGTCTAGATGTTGGCTTGGGTCTCACTGGCCACATCTCCAGAAGACAGTTGTGAATTTTCTTGAGCAGAAAGGGAAAGACTAATTTATAATATGCTGTCACCCAAAGCGGGTGTTTTCTGGGTAAGAAACTTGAGGCTCTTGAACTTGAACCCTCAGAGGACAGGTTGGTGGACATTGGAAGTCAAAACCCATATATCTGTCAAATAGAAAACAGGTCTCAGCACTGACCCTAACGCCAGGCCCTCTGCCCACTGCCCCAAACTGGCCAAGATGCAATTACCAAAGCAACGCCCGTAAACCCTGCCAAGCAAGCTCAGGTTCCCGCGGGCTCCCTGGCCCCAGCACTCCTGTTCTAGGTGCAAGGAGCCATTGGGAGCCCATTAAACTGCCCAGTCACTCTGGTGACAGGGGCCCTTGATGCTCTATTACCACTCAGGCCCACGGTTTGTGGACTTCTCCCCCAGTGTCAGGTCAAACCTATGTCTTTAAAAAGAGAAGAAGATGGAAGGCTTCGGGGCGTGGGGAAAGGTCCAGTGTGACCCTGGAGTGTGGCGATGAGGACCACCATGATTATTCCTCAGCAGCACTTTAGAAACAGGCGAAGGTCCCACGCAGCCTGCCCTCCACCCGGGCAGGTTCCTTTGGAGAACATGTGTCTGGAACGCGTCCCAGCTTTGAAAGAAATAAATGTGCACATGGAACACCACGCGCGGGTCGGCTTTTGTTCCGCGCCGAGTCCTGCGCTGTCCGGAGACTCCCGGGGTCTTCCCTGAGGGTCTCTGAAGGACGGCCTTTCTTTGTCTTTGGACTACTGTGATGACCAGCTGACTGAAAGCCGCGTGGCCCCCTCCCGCCCGCTTCACCCTTGGTTCTTGGCAGAGGACTCTCCTCCTAGCTTTCTTACATGATTTTTAACCCACTGAGCATCCTGTCTAGACTTGGGGCTAAAACAATCTCCTATAGAAAGTCAGGGTTCCTGGGGACCTGTTGGGCTGTGGTAAGTGGTGGATGCCGCAAGCCAGGGGCCATCTGGCCTGGGTTCCTCTGCTGGCAGAGGCTGCCATGGCGGGGGGGGCACATCTGAGAAGTGAAGGCGGGGTGCAGCTGCGGGGGCGAAGCAGGAGGGTGAAGGCAACACAAGGGTGTGCGTCAAGCTGTCACCTCTGGCAGCTGCTGTGGGACCCCACGTTATCTGCAAAGACCCCAGGGGCGCTCTCCACTGGGGTTGAAGGCAGGGACATGTTCACCTGTGCCTCAGCCCGTTGCCAGTGGATAGGTGCAGAGGGGACTGGTGCCTGCTCAGCCACAGGTGCTATGGGGTCTGCGCTTGCGTGGGACCCGGCGGCAGTACGAGCCTGGCATGGTCACACACGTGTCCCGCAGGCACCGTGCCCCCTTCCCAGGCCTCAGATTCTATTGTTCCCTTAGGTCTCACCCCCACTGGAGGGTCTAAATACCTGAACACTTGGAGAGCTGGTACACTGGGAGCTAACTGGCCCCAGCCCCCTCTTGCTGGCCTGCTGGAGGGCGTGCTGTCACTCCCCCTACAGGTGCGGACAGGTCACTCAGGAGCAAAGACTGAGCACAGCTTTCCACAGAAGGCAAGGCCACAGCTGGCTCTGACTGCAGGCCCGGGGCTCTGTGCTCTGCATGTGGCCAGGTGGCCATGGCAATGCCTGGCATTTGGAATCAGAGAGTTCTGGAATGGGACTGAGCCACCACCTCCTCTGTGGGACAGTGGCTCAGCTCCAGGACACTGACTTGAGTGGTCAGGGACCCAAGCTTGTCCTAATTGGCCGGCTTCCCAACCTGAACTGCTGCTGCCACCGCCAGGTGGACGCTGTGTCCTCGCCAGTCCCCCTGGCAGATGAATCCACCTCAACCACCCCCACCCCAGCCAGCCCAGAACACGCCCTTGTCCCCAGCAACCCCCCCCCGCGCTGTGCTAATGGTCTAACCAGCATTGAGCCCCACCTTCTCGTGAAGTGACCTGGGCCACCAAGGATGCGCCAGGGCACCTGCAAGCCCTGGTTCAGTCCCCAGTCCCCCGGGCTCTGCTGCTTGTACACTTATCTTCTCCACCCACTCACAGCGAGAATGTCGGTTCCTTATCCCCCTAGAGACCTAGCAGTCACTGCACACCGGTAGAGGGAGGACCTCTATACACAGGAGCTGGGCTTCTGCCATCCTGCCCTGCATACCCAGCACCCAGTGTCCTGACGCCAATGCTGGGGGCAAGAGGTGTATGTGACAACATGCCGATTTGACGTCAGACACCCCCACAAATATCGGGTGCTATGTGTACATGTCAATAAATACTTTATTCTTTGTGGTACTGGGGATCAAACCCAGAGGCATTATACCTCCAAGGTATACCCCCAGACCCCCCCTTTTTAAAAAAATTGAAACAGGGTCTTGCTAAGTTGCTGAGGCTGACCTCAAACCTGCAATCCTCCTGTCTCAGCCTCCCAAGTACTGGGATTACAGGCTTGTGCCACCACGCCCAGCAATAAATACTTTATAAAAAAAAAGAAAATAAATGTTGCTCACAAAAGACTGCAAGGCACCAGATCGGAGGACACAGCACAGTGACCTCCTGGACAGAAAGTGGCGGGGCCAGACCCCCCCCCCCCAGTGACCCAGAAGCATCTGCTTTCACAGTGACCACAGCTCACCCTGTCCCGTGCCACCACTGTCCACAGTGGAAATTGCCACCTCACGCCCTGCTCATGACACATACTCAAAACTAGTGGCCTATGTGTCTGCATTGATGTCACAGATGCGATAAAGCAAAGTTGGATGACTAGGTAGCCTTGGGCATCGCTCTGCCAGGCGGGGACTGTAGTAAGCCCAGGGGAGACAGGAATTTATATCCTAACTAGGTAGTGAGTGAGCACAACTTTTATAGAAAAGCTAAATGAAGACTTGGGGCCACAACAGTAGCCGATACTAATTGAGCACTTACTGTATACCAAGGATTTTCCAGAGAGCCGTGTATGTATAGACTCATATTCTTTGAAACAACTCCAGGAGTTAAGATCCACCTCCGCTTCACAGATTAGCAAGATGAGGCACAGAGTTAGGTAACTTGTCCAAGGTCACATAGCTGACAGGTGGCAGAAACAGAGTCTGAGGCCACGCTCACAGCCTCGACTCTCTAACTCTGCCTGTATCAAGTGTGGAGATGACAGACAGTGGGTGAGAAGAGCCTGATGGGAAATTCAATGTTTTGCAATAGGAGGAATTAACTTATTTGCCGATAGTATATTGTATGATACATTTATGTTTATGATAATAGCCAGATTTTTTTTAAAAAAGCTAGAGGTGGAGAGGTGACTAAGGATATCTATACTGCCTTGTACTGAAGGAGTTTTACTTTTCTTTTTTGGTACTGAGGATTGAACCCAGGGGCATTCTACCTCCCAGCTACACCCCCAGACCAATTTTTTTTTTTTATTTTCAAACAGTCTCACTAGGTTGATGAAAGTTTTACTACTTGCTGAGGCTGTCCTTGAACCTGCGATCCTCCTGTCTTAGCTCCCAAGTACTGGGATTACAAGCATATGCCACCACCATGCCCGGCTGGAGTTTTACATTTAAATTAAGAAAAAACCCGGAGCCTGAGGAGGTGTGCAGGTTGAAAAAAAAGGTCTCCCTAGCAGGCTGAGGTCAGGGGTCGGGGCCGAGAGCATGCCTCAGCTGTCTCTGCTGGGGCAGTGTTCATAGGAGGGATGAGAATAAAAACGCTTCTGTTAAAAAATTCTCAGCTTATGCATAAAACCTTCAAATCTACCTACCCATAACCTAGATTCACCAATTTCGCCACACCTAATCTATCGATCTATATCTACCTATCTGTAGTTGTTTGGAGGTATTGTGATGCTTCCCCCCAAGCCCTTCAGAGAGCACACTCTGATAACAGAGGCACCCTGCCGTCACAGCCTTAGTACAGTGGTTACCCTGGGGAAATTTAATATCACACAGGGGAAACTTAACATCAACTGGGTAACTGAACCTGTTATCCAGTTACACAGGTCATACTCTGATTTCTGTTTACCCCAAGAACACCCTTTGTAGTAGTCATTTCCTTCTCTTTCCCTCTTTCTCTTCCTCCCTCCCTCTCTGCCTTTCTTCCTTCCTTCTTCTCATGACTTAAAGACCATACACTGCATTACTGATCTTCATAATGAAAAGCTGACAACTTAAGAATCACTTTTTTTCTAAGTGGCATTTGAGACATGCATCTGCCTTCAAAGGCGTATCCCCAGCCTTTGTTGAAGAAACATACTGAACACACTCAGAATTCTTTGGGCAGTGCAGTGCCCCTTGTGAGCAGGAATCCCAGCCCTGTGCTGTGTGTAGATGTGAGAAGTGGCCCAGGGTGGGCTGAAGTCTTTGGTTCCTTTCAGTCTTTGCTCTTGCTGTGACCTGTCACTGTTTTCTGTAAGCAACCTTTTCTTCATGTATGTTGGTACCTGCTTAGTGTGTAGAAGCCCAGAAAACAGGACATGTGGGCATTTTAGAGTTAGGAGTGATGTCACTGGAGGGGTGTAAGGAGTGGTGGGGTGTACATCAGCTGGAGAAGACGGGGACATTTGGGCAAAGACCTGGAGAGATGGTGGTGGAGAACCTGGGAAGTGTTTGGAGGAGGAGGGAGTAAGTATAAGGTAGAGAGGGATGGGAGGAGGGTGGGCGGCAGGATGTCCGGCTGGGGAGGGTACGGGCAGGGGAGAGGTGAGCATGCACAGATGAGAAGACCTGGACGGGTGTGGAGGCTGCGGGCCTGCTTCCAGCAGTGCGCCTGGGAAGCCAGTGTGGAATGTTGGGGGGAGGGAGCCAGCCATACGACCCTCCCTCCGGCAGCACACTGTACCCAGTGGAGGTGCTGCAGGTGCACCCAACACTTCCCTGTTGACAGTATTTAGTGATGACTTGCCTTTTAGTGATGACACACCGGGATGTGTTACCCAGTGAATCTACCTGTAGGGGACTCCTGCAGGCGGAATTGCTGGGTCACAGGCATTTGGCATTTCTGTGAATTTCACAAACTGACCAATCTACTCTCTGCCACCAGCATATGATGATGGAGACTATATCTCTTAGTTTCTTCAAAGTCATGCTGTAAACCTTTTATCTCTGCTAACTTAATAGATAAAAAATGACCTCACTGCAATTTGTTTTGCTCTTGTTACCCAGATTGTAAAACCTTCTCATGTGCTTAAGAGCCGTTGTATTTTTGTGAACTGTCCACAGACTTTGCTCATTATTCTGTAGACCTCACACGTGCGGGAGTGAAGGCCTTTGTGACGTCAGCTTCAAATCATTTTCCCCAGTCCATCGCCTTTCTGCCTTAACTGAGAGAGGGTGTGCCAGGCAGAAATGAACCAGTTTGCAGCAGAGGCCAGGGTTAGAGGACACCATCTGGGGCACCTCTTAGCGACTTATGATTTCTTACTTTTTGGGGGTAGGGGGGTGTATGTGGGAATCTCAGGCATGCTAGGCAAGAGCTCTACCTCTGAGCTACATCCCCAATCCTTTTAGTTTTAGTTTTTTTTTTTTTTGTTTTTTGTTTTTGTTTTTTTTGCAGTGCCGGGGATTGAACCCAGGGGCGTTCTACCTCTGCACTACACCTCAGGCCCTATTTTTTTATACTTTATTTTGAAACCGGGTCTCACGAAGTTGCGGAGGGCCTCACTAGGTAGAGAGAGAGAGAGAGAGCTGAGGCTGGCCGCGAACCCAGATCCTCCGGTCTCTGCATCCCAAAGTACTGGGATTACAAGCATGTGCCACCACGCCTGGCTCCTTTTAGTTTTATTTTGAGATAGGGTCTCCCCAAGTCACGCAGGCTGGCCTCGAACTTGCAATCCTCCCACCTTCTGCTTAAGTAGCTGGTATTGCAGATGGGAGCTGCCAGGCTGATGCCACACACTTTCGCTGGAGGGGTCAAGAAGCCCCTGGGGCTTGGGAGGGGAAGGGGCAGAAGCAGTGCAGGTGGAGTGTTCTGTCTCCTCTCACTTGGTGGTGCCCAAGGCGGTGGTGGTGTGGGCTCAGCAGATCCCCTCAGCGGATCCAGATCCCAGCCCAGCTCCTTGCCAGCCGGCTGCCAGTCCCCTCTCACTCGGTGGACTTGGTAAGCGCCTGTGTATTTATTAAATCAAACACAGAGATGGCCCAAGAATGGTAGCACTAGCTAAATTCAGAAATCTTCATGATCGGACAGCAAACTCCAGACCTGCTTTGTTAGAAAATTATACCCCTTAGTCGGGCATGGTGGCCCACGCTTGTAATCCCAGTACTTGGGAGGCTGAGATAGGAGGATCCGGGTTCGCGGCCAGTCTCAGCTACTTAGTGAGGCCCTCTGCAACTTAGTGAGACCCTGTTTCAAAATAAAGAATAAAAAACTAGGGCTGGAGGTATAGCCTGGAGGTAGAATGCCCCTGGGTTCAATCCCCAGTACCGCAAAAAAAAAAAAAAAAGAAAATTATACCCCTCTGTCCTCGCCACTGCCTTCCACCAGAGAGGAAGGCAGACTCCACACAGCCATTGGAAGAAAAGGGGCAGCATGCTTGGGGCCCAGCATCGCTGGAGACCTGGGGTGGATGCAGGGCACCCCTCCAGTTCTGGGAAGGGCGGCTGCAATCCATTGGCCACGTCCCAGCCTCCGTGCTGTGTCCACGAGGCCCCTGCTCTGCCCCATCCACACCATCCCCAGCTCCCCGGTTCACTAGACCCACTTCCTCCATTCCATCGTCCATGCTGCTGCTCTCTGATCCTTCGCCCACGCGGCCTGTTCCCTGGGCTCCCTCCTCCATGCCGCCGACTCTCCGTCCACAACGCAGCTCTCCCGTGCCTTTGTCCACCCAGCCTGTTCCCCAGGCTCCCTGGTCCACGAATCCCACTCCCTCCACTCCATCGTCCATGTCGACGGCTCCCCCATCCACGACACCATTTCCCCGCTCCCCTGTCCACGCCGCCCGCTGGCTCGGCTCCGCGGCTGAGGGTCTGAACCGCCCGCTTCCCCACTGCTTCGTCCACTCAGCTTGCTGGCCCCACTCCCAGGCTGCCGGTCCACGCAGCTCGCTGGCCTGGCTCCGCGGGTGCCCAGTCCACACTGCCCGCTGCCTCGTCCACGCCGCCCGCTCCCCCGCTGCCTCGTCCACGCAGCTCGCCGGCCCGGATCCGCGGCTGCACGATCCACGCCGCCCACTCCCCCGTCCATGCAGCTCCCCGGTCTGGCTCCGCGGCTGCAGGTCCACGCCGCCCGCTCCCCCGCTGCCTCATCCACGCAGCTCGCCGGCCCAGCTCCGCGGCTGCAGGTCTACACCGCCCGCTTCCCCGCTGCCTCGTCCACGCAGCTCGCCGGCCCGGCTCCGCGGCTGCAGGTCCACACTGCCCGCTCCCCTACTGCCTGGTCCACGCAGCTCGCCGGCTCGGCTCCGCGGCTGCAGGTCCACGCCGCCGGCTGCCTAGTCCACGCAGCTCGCCAGCCCGGCTCCGCGGCTGCCCGGTCCACGCCGCCCGCTCCCCCGCTGCCTCGTCCACGCAGCTCGCCGGCCCGGCTCCGCGGCTGCCGGGTCCACGCCGCCTGCGCCCGCCCCGCCCCGCCCGCGCCGGGCCGCGAACTACAACTCCCACGATGCCGCGCCGCCGCCTCCCGGCTTCCGGTGCTGCGCAGTTTCCGGAGCGGATCGCAACCCGGAGTCCGGATCCGATCCCGCTCTGCACATTCCACAGGCAGGTAAAGCCCCGGGCCGCGACCCCCCGCCCCGGCGCGCGCCCCCGGCCCGGCCCGCGCCCCCGGCCCGCCCGCCCCGGCGCCCCGCCCGCCCCCGCCGCGCCGCGCCCGGTCCAGCCGCCGCGCCGACTGTTCTTTGTTACATCCGCCGGCCGCGGGCGCCGTGGGCGATCGGAGTCAAAACCCGGCTGGATTTCCGGAGCCGCTCCGGGATCGCCCTGCCGCCCGCCCGCCCGCCCGCCGGTCCCGCCGGTTCCGCCGCCGCGGGCGCTCCGGGCCGGCCCGCTGCCCCGTGCCGCCCAGCGCCCGGCCTCGGCCTGGCGTCCACTCGCGGCCCACCGCCCGGCCGGCCCACGCAGACCCACCGCGCCCGCGCCCACCGCCCACGCCGCGCCCGCGGCCTCCGCCATGTCGCCCTCCCGGGGCCCGGGCTCAGCCCGGGAAGGCAGAGACGCGCCCTGGCCCAGCCCCTTCCCGGCTTAGAGGAGCAGAGGTCGGGGGGTGGGTCCCCCAGGCCCCCTGGCTTCCCTTGGGTAGACCTTTTGGTGGCAGGAGGGCAGGGAGAGAGACAGGTGACCCCGGCCGCCGCCGGGAAGGCTGGACAGGTGGGGACGAGGGCCACGTGCGGCCTCCCCTGTTGGAGGGGTCCGTTTAGAGCAGACAGTCGGGGGCCACCACCTCCAGGGTGGCTCCTCATTGCGCAGTTGCCCCCGGTAGGCCCTTGGTGTGGCCAGGGCTGCTTCACACACGCTCGGAAGTCGGCCCTCCCCCCAGGTAGTTTAAAATGGTAGAAACAGGTGTGTGATCCGCAGACACGTGGACTTGTGCGTGTATTTAAAGCTGCGGACGCTCCTCTTAAAAATCACACTGTGTCAGCCGGGCCTGAAGCCCCAGAGTCCCCAAGAGGGGAACCCGGCCTGGCCCCGAGGGTATTTTAAATGGTGAAAAGTGAAAGAGTTCCTGGCGGTGTGACAGACCTTGAAAGGCAGCAGGGGCAGGTCTCCCCCAGAGTGCCACCATGTGAACACTTTGTTTTCTTTCACAAGTGACCTGATCCCCACCCCACCCCCAACACGACCATGTTTTGTTTCAAACCTTGCCTTTTCCAATTCAACACATTTTCACACCCCACTGTGCTGCCCGATTTCCTTGAAATCACTGCCTTACAGGGGATGATTAAGAAATAGAAGGACTATAGTTTGGATTTGCAAAGGGAAAGACTAAGTTTTCTCCTTAATAGAGTTTTTTTCTTATATCTGTGATTCATGCTTTTGTGGCAAAGTTGCCAGCAGAGAATATACTGATGTGTCCAGTTTTGAAAGCAGATGGGAAATTATTTCCCCAGAAGACAAATCCGGACCCGGTGGTGCACTCTTATAATCCCAGTACTTGGGAGGCTGAGACAGGAGGATCGCAGGTTTGTGGCCAGCCTCAGCTACTTAGGTCCTTTGCGACTTAGTGAGACCCTGTTTCAAAATAAAAAATGAAATAGGGTTTGGGGGTGTAGCTCAAAGGTAGAACGCCCCTGGGATCAATCCCCAGTACCCCCCCCCCCAAAAGCAACCACAATTACAAGGCTGATAGCTTATTTCTACTTTGTGTGTGTGTGTATGTGTGTGGGTGGGGGGGGTTCTAGGGATTAAACCCAGGGACATGCTATTCTACCTTTGAGCCACACCCCCCCCAGGCCACTTTGTTCGTTATTTTGAAACAGGGTCTCACCAAGTGGTTGAGGATCTCGCTAAGTTGCCCATGCTGGCTGGCCTGGGACCGGCGATCCTCCTGTCTCCACCTCCCAAGTGCTGGGATTGCAGGCCTGTGCCGCCATGCTGGGCTGGAATAATTCTACTTGTGAAGGGACTGTGTACTTGGGAGTTCGCTCCTCTGATACCATTTTTCCAGTATCATCTGAGCAGTGGGCCAGACTTAAGGGAGACTTCTGCTGCTTGTGTGCTCATGGCCAGTGACCCCAGGGCTCCTCAGACCTGGTGGTTTCTCATTTGCAAGGTGGATGGCACCCGGCCAGCTCACCTTGCGGTGTACACGTGTGCAGATTCGTTTCTGTGGCCATTCTCTTGGTAAATATGTACTGAACACCTGTGTTGTGCCCAGCAGGGCCATGAACAAGAGACGGCCTGGTGGACGTGGTGCTCAGGCAGGTACGGGAGGCAGAGTAGACAATAAGCAAGAAAGTCGTAGGTAAGATGGTGTGAAGGGTGAACGAGAAAGCGAGGTGGAGTCTACCAGGCGTGCAGGAGGGTGCTCTCCGGAGCTGGGGGCAGAAAGGCTGTCCAGGGAGGGGGCCCTGGAGTGCCAGAGGTAGCCCCAAGGTGGAGATCAGGGTGAGCTTGTATCTGGCACACACATGGCCAGTGCGTAGACCCTGGGGCTTGGCAAGCTTCCGGTCTCCAGGATGAGAAAGGCGAGGGCTGGACTGTACCCCAGAGTTTTTATTCTGCTTCATGAGGAAGCCCTTGGGGGCTTTGAGCAGGGCTGGGGCAGGATCTGTGTCCTTTAGAGGTGACCTCGTGGCTGCCAAGTGGGTGTCGTAAGACTCCGGGCCCAATGTGATTCCACCAGAGCAGGTGGAGGCACAGGGAGCTGAGCGGGGACAGGGCTCCTCAGCAGTTTGGTAGGAAGTGTGCAGTGGGCCATGGCAGGTGCCACTTGCTGAGGTGACGCTCTCCCCGGGGGGCATCAGGGCCCCGAAAGCTGGTCACCCTCAGACTGCCCCCGTGGGGCAGGGAGCCCTCTCTTGGGCTAGGCTGTAGCCATGTCCTGACCTTCATACTCTGCTCCAGGGCTGCTCCTGAAGCAGAGGAGAGCCACTGTCCAAAACCGGGGTGGGGGGTACGGGCTGTCCCGCCCATGTCCTTAAACACAGCTTTTCTGTGTGTGAGATGATTATTTCTCAAAACATAGATCATATTTCTGTGTTATTGGTGGCTTTCCAATTAATGCAGCAATAACCCCGAAGAAAATAGCACAGCCTTATGGTCCTAGAAAGTCAAGGCTAAGTCAACTTATACATACTTACATTGCAAAAAGTTACAATCGGGCTGTAACAGTGGGTTGAAGTTCTGTAGAGAGGAAGCAGGGGTGCTGGAGGAGAACAGTCAGCTACTTAGTGAGGCCTCTGCAACTTAGCGGGACCCTGTTTCAAAATGAAGAATAAAAATAAGGTTGGAAGTGGAGCTCGGAGGTAGAATGCCCCTGGGTTCCATCCCCAGTACTGCCAAAAATAAATAAATAAATAAATAAATAAATATAAAATAAAGAATAAAAAATTGGGCTGGGGGTGTAGCTCGGAGGTAGAATGCCCCTGGGTTCAATCCCCAGTTCCACCAAAAAAAAAAAAAAAAAAAAGAGCGACGTAAGCTGCATGCCGTGGTGCACTTCTATAACTCCAGTACTTGGGAGGCTCGTAGGGTTGAGGCTAGTGTGCAGTAATTTAGTGAGACCCTGTTTCACAATGAAAAAGTAGGGCTGGGGGTGTAGTTAGAGGTAGAATGCCCCGGGTTCAATCCCCAGTACAGAAAAAAAAATTATAAGAGTGACATAACAGTTTTATCTTAGGAAGTCAGTATTTATGGTCTGCTGGACGTCCCGTCCATTGCCGCTCCTGAGGGGTGAGAAGGTGGTTTGTCAGCGAGGGCAGGGCTAGCACTGATGGGACACTGGGGGTGTCAGGCGGCTGGGGAGGCGCGAGGGCGTGAGCTTTGGAGGGGACACGAGCACCATAGTGTTTCTGGAAGAGGAGACAGCGGGGAGCGAGGCGGCTGGGAAGCGGGTCGAGGATGATTCGGGGTAGGAGGAACCCTGGCACGCTGGCTCACTGCTGAGGTCCCTGTTTCCAAGACTGCGCCGCCCTGGGGTCTTGGAGCCTGGGGGGTTCCGGGAGCTCAGGCTGCTCTGGGTTTCATGCTGCTGTAAACTTCCAGAAACCGAGCTTGGGTTCCCTGGAGACGCTGCCTCTCTGCCTGAGCTGTGCCTCTGTCCTGGCTCTGTTTGGCCTGTTGCTGTCCGGCGGGATCTGGGTCTCCCATCCAGGGCCCCAAGTGTTGATTATGTGCAAGTCCCATCAGAGGCCTGGGCTGATGCTCGAGGCACGTGCACTGAGCCAGTGTGTCTCCTCGCACTGAGCCAGTGTGTCTCCTCCCCTCCCCCGTACTGGGGATTGAACCAGGGACTCTACCTCCGAGCTATATACCTAGCCATTTTTATTTCTTATTTTGAAACAAGGTCTCACTAAGTTGCTGAGGCTGGCATCGAACCTGCAATCTTCCTGTCTCAGCCTCCTAAGTACTGGGATTATAGGCCACCATACCGGTTTCCCAGTGTGTCCTTGAATCTTGATTTGCACGGGGCACGCAGAGAATGATGTGGTCAGGCTTTGCCCATCGCCCTCTGGGGACAAGGGACCATGCCTGCCACACTAGGAGCCCGCCTCCGAGGAGGGTGCTCCCCCACTGGCTTGTAGTCTCTATGCCTTTGGCTTCTGTAAATTTGAAATATGTATATGCTAATCAGTCATGGCAAGTTTACCTATATTGTGACCAAAACACCGGTGCTATTTTAGCAGCCTGGCAGGCAAGAGGCTTACAGAACCCTCGCTCCCACTGAGCTTCTTCAATTCTGGTTTAGTAGTAGAGCTCTAATCTGCACGGAAAAGCTCATGCTGCCTCAGTTTCCAGTTTTGGATGGTGGAGTGCACTCCTTTCTGTCCTTCTTTGTCCAGAAATCCCTCTTCAAGAACCAGAGACAGAAATCAGAAACATAGGCGTCATCTTGGATGAGGGTTTTGGCCACAGTGGTGCGTGCTGATGCGTGAACAGAGCGATGGCAGAGGGGCCTGGCCCTGTGTGGGCAGGAGACTGAGCTGTGGAGTGTGTGGCCCCGGGGGGACAGCAGGATCAGTCAGGGTGCCCCTTGCACCCTGTTTCCCATGCCTGGATGTCTAAGGGCTGCAAAGACAGTACCTACTGAGGAGCAGCGATCCAGCCTGCAGGGAGGAGGCTGCAGCTTGGTGATTGTGGTCGGTGTTGAGGGAGTCCCAGGCTGGGTCGGGGGGCTGACTCTGGAGAGCCCCAACATACCAGGTCCAGGCACTCACCCCCAACATCAAGTGGAAAAAGTAATGGTGAAGTAGAAAAGGAATTTTATTCAGCATAGCCATACTGGGAAGACACGGGAGCCGAGTGTCCTCAGTCCTGTCTTTGGGTACTGACTTCAGTGTCACCCGTGTCTAGTGGATCCTTAGGTCAGAGTCTTCCAGGTCCTGGGAAAGTCACTGCTGCGTGAGGGGGCGTTTCAGTCCATGTTGTGAGATGCTTGCTCCTGCTAAGGGGCTGCCTCAGGAAGTGCTCCTTTTGGGGGGACGGGCCCATCATAGGTGACTGCCTGCAAGGCTCACTCCTCCTGGAATGCTGAAAGTACCTTAGTTACTCTGATCTTGGAGCCTTCAGTCTTGAAGGGAGATGAGGTGGGTGAGGTTAGGAACATGGAGGATAAACCAACCTTGCATTCCTTCCTTCTTACGTGTACTGCTCAAGTGGTTAACATGTCAGCCTACAGAGTTGAGCAGGAATCTGAGCCCAAGTTTAAGGTAGAAAGGAGACAGATTGCAAAGGAATGCAGAGCTGCTGAGCTTACATCCGGCTTTCAGTTGCCCGTTGGACATCTGCAGGCCCAAGTGAAGTCAGTGCTGTTGGCAAAAGCAGCCTCTACGTCCCTGAGTGACAACAGAGGCCCGCCGACTGGTGCCCACCGGGTTTAAGACACCTGAAAGGGATTCTGGGCTGCCCACCTCTGCCTTCATGAACAGTCATCGGCCGGCAGGTCCTGGATTGGGAAGTGTGGGAGCAATGAGTGGCCCTTGGAGATCAGACTCCGGGTAGTGCTGTGTTCGAGCCGTGGCCACAGAGCCTGTGCCAGGCCTGCTGTGCACCTGCCAGGCTCGACGAGACTGTCCTGGTGCGCCCGTCTGGGCAGAGAAGGAAGGTACAGCCCCAACAGCGATAGGCTGTGCTTATTATTATTATTATTATTATTATTGGTACTCAGGATTGAACCCAAGGGCATTCTACCTCCAAGCTGCACCCCCAGCCCTATTTTATTTTTTGTTTTGAAACAGGGTCTTGCTAAGTTGCTGAGGGTCTTGCTGAAATTGCTGAGACTGACCTCAAAACCTGTGATTCTAGCCGGGCGTGGTGGCGCACACTTGTAATCCCAGTACTTTGGGAGGCAGAGACCGGAGGATCCAGGTTCGCGGCCAACCTCAGCGCGCATGCACGCGCGCGCGATCGATCGATCTCTCTCTCTCTCTCTCTCTCTTTCCCTCTCCCTCTCTCTTTTTCTCTCTACCTAGTGAGGCCCTCTGCAACTTCGTGAGACCCGGTTTCAAAAATAAAGCATAAAAAAATAGGGCCGGGGGCGTAGCGCGGAGGTAGAATGCCTCTGTGTTCAATCCCCGGTACCGCAAAAAAAAAAACAACAAAAAAAAACAAAAAAAACACCTGTGATTCTCCTGTCTCAGCCTGGGATTGCAGGTGTGTGCCACCATGCCCAGGTTAACCTGTGCTTTAAAGATGAAGAGAAGACCAGGTGGGGAGGAGGGAGGTGAGGAACCCAGGCTGAGATCCAGGCAGTGCGGGAGGGTAGGGCAGGAGGAGGGGGGCAGAGGGCAGAGAGAGTCCAGAAATGAAAATTCTTGGGATTTGGGAACCCACTTAGAAGAAAGCATTGTATACAAGGGGAAGTAAGATTAGGAAGAGGGGAAAGTTCCGTCGTGACTTGAGGCTCGTGGTAGATCGGCAGTGAGGGGCGAGTGCTGGGTCACGCTGTTTCTTCTTGGCATTGCCAGCTGCCTTGGACAAGCCCGTATTTACATCTAGACATGTAGACACACACCCAGCCATAGAGGTATGTAGTTGTGTAGAAACAGATGTCCAAGTGGTGCTGGAGGAAGGGAGGCGGTGGGCTGCAGGTGTTGGAGGACACTGTCTCGTGAGGTGGCAGTGATGCGCTGGGATTTAAGCACGCCGGAAGGTAACAGCCCAGGGAGAGGCGACAGCTGGCTCGGTGTCGGTGTCTCTCCTCGCACACGGCAGTGGCAGGCACTCCCTGGTCCCTGGGGCCGGTCCTCTTGTAACAGCTGGCTTGTGCTAGCTGCCCGAGCCCGTGCTGAAGACCCCGTGCTGAGAGGACCCCTTTGCCCAAATAGGTTGGGAGCTGCCGGGCCCCCCAGATTCTCACAGATATCCCTGCACAGCTCCTCGGGCTTCGGCCTGCCCTGGAGCGTCACGGCTCACCAGTGGGGTCTGCATGGCCACCGAATCGGTTTGGCCACAGAATTCCTCTCTCCCGCCTACTGACCCCCATGGCCCTCTGGCATCATTCAAGACTGTGTTGTATCACATATTTTTGAAAATCCTCTTGGTTTTTCCCTTAGTGACTTCTCCCTTAATGCTTTTGTTATTATCACGAGGGCCTGCGCCCAGTGGGAAGGATGCCCCTCTTAAAACACAATTTCCTGAGTCAGGCCTGGTGGCATGTTTCTGTAATCCCAGAATTTGGGAGGCTGAGGCAGGAGGATCTCAGGTTTGAGACCAATGCACAGTTACTTAGCGGGACCCTGTTTCAAAATAAAATATTTAAAAAGGGCTGGGGGTGTAGCTCAGTGGTTGAATGCTCCTGGGTTCAATTCCCAGTAACCCCCCCCCACCACCACCACCACAATACACACAAAATTCCATGAGCCTCTAAGACGATGGCAGGCTTTGGAGCACTTGAGATGTGGCTAGTTTGAATTAAGACGGATCAAGATTTAGCATGAGAAAATTCCTTAAAGTGTTTTATATTAGCCAGGTACAGTGTCACACCTGCAATCCCAGTGCATGGGAGAATCACAGGTTCAAGGCTAGTGTGGGGTAACTTAGCAAAACCGTGTTTCAAAATAAAAATAAAGCCGAGCATGGTGGCACACATTTGTAATCCCAGTACTTGGGGGGCTGAGACAGGAGGATCACAAGTTTGAGAACAGCCTCAGCAACTTAGCAAGAGCCTGTTTCAAAACAAAAAATAAAAAGGGATAGGGGTGTATCAGAGGTAGACCCCTCCTGTGTTTAATCCCCAGTACCACACACGTGCAAAAAGCTTTATATTAATCGCATGAATGACAATATTTTGATATATGTGGTTAAATAAAATGTGACTAACATTGCATATTTGAATTTTCCAAGGTTTGTTATGGCTAGCAACAAGATTGTTCTAAAATTTACATGGAAAGGCAGAGGAACCAGGGTAGCTAAAACAATTCTGAAGAAGAAGGCTAGAGTGGGAAGAATCAATCAGAGTACTGTAAAGCTGCAGCAATAAAGACAGTATTGATCGACTCCACCAAGTGTGGTGTGGGTGCAGAGACAGATGCAGAGACCCAGAAACATGGCAGACTGGTTTTGACAGAAGCGCACAAGCCATTCACTACTGCTAAAGTTGTTAGGCCTTGACCTCAACCAAACTTGTCTGCCTGCCTGCCTTCCTTTCTCTCTCTCTCTCTCTCTCTCTCCTTTTTTTCTTGTGGTGCTGGGGATCGAACCCATGGCCTCAAGTGTGCTGGGCAAATGTTCCATCACTGAGCTGTACCCCCAGCCCCAACTGCGCAACATAAGCAAAGATGAGCTCAAATTGGGTAATAGATTGAAGTCTAAAGCATAAAACTACAAGATGTTTCTAAGAAACATGGGGGAAGAAGGAACATAGCCCATAAAAGTTTCTGAGAAACATAGGAGAAGGAGCGTGGCCTATAAAAGGACTAAAGACTGTAGCTAGCCCCAGAGCCCAACAATTTCCTTTGGTTTTTCTAATAACTTATATGGTTTTATGTTTTAAGTCTGTGATCCATTTTGAGTTAATTTTATTTTTTTTTTAAACAGGGTTTTGCTAAGTTGCTGAGGGTCTTGCTAAGTTGCTGAGGTTGGCCTCAAACCTGTGATCCTCCTGTCTCTGCCTAGGAAATACTGGGATTACAAGCATGTGAGACCGTGCCTGACTTGAGTTAATTTTTAGGAGATGTGAGGTCACAGTTCAGTTTTTGCCCATGGGTGTCCAATTGTTCTGGGACCTTTTGTGAAATGACTTCCATTGAACTACTTTTGCCTTTGTCAAAAATCAGTTTGTGTGTGTGTGTGTGTGTGTGTGTGTGTGTGTGTGTGTGTGTTTCTAGGTTCTCTGTCCTGATCCATTGATTTCTGCCCACCCCTTTCCCACTACCAAAACCTCCCTTACTGTAGCTTTAGAGTTCAGCTCCAAATCAGGCAGACGGAGTGCCTTCACGCCAGGCTGCTTTTTCAGAATCGTTTTAACACTTGTCATTACTGCAGCCTGCCCTGTCAACCGCAGTCATCAGCTGTCCTAGAGAGTGCTGGCCTGAGGTCCGCCCTTGCTCCCGCCCCACCAGGTTAGTTGCAGGAGCTCCTGGGATGACCTAATTGACAGGATGCATTTGGGGACCACAGTAGCAGGTAGTTTTTTTTGCTTTGTTTGTTTGTTTGTTGTTGTTTTTGGTTGGTTGGTGGCAGTCTCCCTAGAAGCTGTAAAGCCATTGCAGGGAAAGTGGTGGTTCAGTTTTGGCCTGCATGGGAATCAGCTGGAGGGCTGTGAAAACCTGTTCTGGCCACACCCCGGAGTCTGATTCAGCAGGTCTGGGTGGAGCCCACAATTTTACATTTGTCAGAAATTCCAGGCAGTGCTGGCACCATGGCACTCATGGTCCCTGCTGGTCCAGGGACCACACTTTGAGGAGCACTGGTGTGAGGCACGTGTTCCCGGGAATGGTGGCTGAAGTGGTGGTATCTCACATTTGTAGTTCCCTTTCCCCTCCTTTTGCCTCAAATAGTAGTTTCTAGGACCCCTTGTTCTGGGGTAGCTTCTGGGCCATAGAAGTCTCAAGTCTGGATTTCCCTTCTACAGAGGCACACTCAGAGCGGGAAAGGGATGGCCTTCGTCAAGAGAGCGGACATGGAAGATGTGCCCCTGCTCCCTGTGGCCCAGGGTGGCTGTGATCTCTGCCCCCAGGCTGTTTTAGAAGAGCTTTTTTAGAGAGGCCACACTTCGGGGGACTGGGTGCTATTAAGGAATGCCATTCCCAGGACTCTCCTGTTCAAATATAATCAGCGCAGCGTAGTAAGAGCCTGAAGCTTCAGGTCGGTTCCTCCCTCCCACTGTTTCCCGTAGCTTCTAAAGCTGCTGTGGCCTGGTTTCCTCTCCCTGCAGCTCTCTGTGGCGGGCTGTGTCCTCTGAAGGACTGAGCTGTCTGAGGTTCAGGCCAGAGGCAGGTGACCATGCCAGGCCTCCAGGACAAACAAGACGAGAGCGGATTCCCTTCCGCACGTGCCCTGCTCTGGTTCTGACGAACCTGGCGGGGGCTCTGTGATCCGCTGCCATCTCGAGTGGCCTCCTGAGACCTGCTGCTCTCACAGAGCCTGCCATCCTGCGCGGAGCTGGCGGGTGGGTTGGCCCCTGCACAAAGCTGAGGGGTGGGTTGGCTCCTGCAGTGGGCACACAGGTCCTCAGGCTCTGGGCGTGACTCCTTAAAGCAGCCCTCCAACCCCCACCCCAGGGCTGCCTCTACCTCTTTGTCTGTTATCCTTTGGATCTTAAATGTCCCCTAAAAGTCCGTGTGTCAAACACTTGGTACCCAGCTGGGCGCTATTGGGAGGTGGTGGGACCCTTTTGAGGAGGGGCCTAGTTGGAGAAAGTAAGCCATTGGGGGCTGTCCTTGAAGGGGCTCTGGGGACCTGGCCCTTACCCTCTTCTGCTTCCTTGCCACCTGGAGGTCAGCAGCTTTGCTCCACCAAGATGCTCTGCCTCGCCACAGGCCCCAAAGCAACAGGGCCAATTGTCCACGGACTGAAGCCCCTGAAACTGCAAGCCAAGAAAAACCTTTCCCCCTTTAAGTTGATCTCAGGCATTTTGTCCCAGTGGCCAAAGCTGATGTTTTAGTCAGCTTCCCTGTTGTGGTGACCAAAACACCTGACAAGCACAACGTAGAGGAAGAAAGGTTTAGTTTAGGGCTCAGGATTTGAGGTGTCAGCCCATGACCAGCTGCCTCGTGGCAGACGTGGCTCAGCAGCAGGGCTCTAGGGCATGGAGCCACCTTCAGCTCGTGGTGGCGGGAAGCAGAGAGAAAGAGAGCGAGTGAGCAGCCAGGGATAGATACAGCCTTTGGCTGCGTCCCCAGGGATCCACCCCCTGCAGCCTGTCCCTCCTCCAAACCTGGCTGCATTGTCTAACACTTGAGCTGCTCTGAGGGACACTTGAAATCCAAACCATACCTGCTCATCACCATATTGTCCCTCTTTGTCTCTTGCTGAGTGACCATCTGCTAACTCCATCCCACACTGGTCCCTACCCGCAGGTACTGTCCATTGATCAGGCGGAGGTGTGAAGCTGGTTAAACTTGCTAGTGCCCAGAGGCAGCTTCCAGCTTAATGCACGTTCCACGAAAATAAATATGGCGCTGTGTTGGGGGGGGGAGTGGGAGTATGTCCTAGTTATTTCTGGCAATTTAAAGGCATTTTGGAAATCCCTCTGTCCTCTGCCTTGCTTTCTTGTAGTAATTCAGACTCACCATAAGATTTTCAACTCCCCGTTTTCTGTTCACAACACATACATTCAGAGAATCTGAATTCTCATTTGGGCTTTGTGTTGTCTGCTTTCCAGTCTTCAGGCTGTTGGGATAGGATAGGGTGGAGGGTGAGTGGGACTAACATCGAAGAAGTATCAGCATGGATTCTTCCCTAAAGATACCCAGCAGTGGACGCCAGGGGGTCAGGGCAAGAAGGGGGATGCAGGAAGGATGTGGGGTGGGATGATTACTTGGTAGCACATTTTGTGTGTATCTCACTTTATGCTCCTCCCAGAACTGCACAAGGTGGGCATTTTCCTTTCCATTTTACAGCTTTGGCATCTGAGGCCTCAGAATGAACACTGTCCAGTACACCCTGCAGATGTGCTGTGTTGTGGGGGGGCAGTCTGTGCTCAGCTTCCCCTATGGAGGTGGTTTTGAGGTGACCCTCAAAGGATCGATGGGAAATAGAAGTGGCCAGAGGTGACAGAGGTTTACGTGGGACAGGAGAGCCCTCCGTGATGTCAGGCATTGATTGTTCTCCAGAGAACAAGTATTTGTAGGATGTCAGGCACAGGTTAGGAACTGAGGAAGAGCAGAGGTTGCATTAAACATGTCTGAATTCACAGCCCAGGGAGGGAGGAAAAACCCAGGAAGAGGCAGTGTGAAAACTGGTGCGCCCGCGCATGCGCGCGCGTGTGTGTGTGTGTGTGTGTGTGTGTGTGTGTGTGGTATGTACCCAAGGGCACTCTACCTCCGAGCTACACCCCCAACCCCATTTTATTTTTTTGTTTGGAAACAGGATGCTGAAAGCCTCACTGTGTTGCTGAGGCTGTCCTCGAACCTGTAATCCTCCTGTCTCAGCCTCTCAAGTACTGGGATTATAGAGGTGTGCCACCACACCTGGCTAGGATCAAAAACTGGCTTTTTAAAAATGGTATCTGTTTTACAAATAGAAATGAGGCTGATGTAAAAAGATGAAAGTGAGTCATGGACTCCTAGTCGCGAAGCCATTCAGATCCATTGCTTTTATTAAAAAAATGATACTATTTTAGGTGAGAAAGTGTTAAATAACCTTTGATAGAGCCGGGCGTGGTGGCGCACGCTTGTAATCCCAGTACTTTGGGAGGCGGAGACCGGAGGATCCGGGTTCGCGGCCAGCCTCAGCTCTGTCTCTGTCTCTCCCTCTCTCTCTCTGTCTCTCTCTGTCTGTCTGTTTGTCTGTCTCTGTCTCTGTCTCTCTCTGTCTCTCTCTCTCTCTCTCTCTCTCCTTAGTGAGGCCCTCTGCAACTTCGTGAGACCCGGTTTCAAAATAAAGTATAAAAAATAGGGCCAGGGGCGTAGCGCGGAGGTAGAACGCCCCTGCGTTCAATCCCCGGTACCGCAAAAAAAAAAATAACCTTTGATAGAGAGACCCCACCTCTTGTTCCCTTTGAAGCACAATGTAGGGGACCTGAGGAGACCTCGGTAGGATTGTCTTGACAAATTGCTTTGGTGAAAGCTCGTCATTAATGTGGTTCTTTTGTGTCCTGACAGGTGTCAGACATGGCCGAAGATGGCAGCGAAGAGATCATGTTCATCTGTAAGTGACCCATCTGGGACCAGCTCAGTCACAGCGCTGAGGCGGGCTGGATGCTTGATGTCTGGGCAAAGAAAGCCACCACTGTGTTTTGTTTTTATAATACAGAAAAGCTCTTTTTACACCGACTTGATTTTACTTGCTTTAAGAGACATGATTGCTTTAGGGGCAGTGTGCTGCAGGGTGCGGTCTTAACAGAATCATTGTTCTTGGGCTCCTGGCAGAGGGCACGCTGCAGGGCAGGGAGCCCTCAATTCAAAGGAGTAATCCAGGGTTTAAAAGAGGGAAGTGTGAAAGATTTATGATGAGCAGGTTAGCGCTGGGAAGACCTTGGTCTTTGTCACCATGGAGGGGAGGGCGGGGGATTTGACCCTGAAGCAGAGCAGGAACTCTTCTTGGGGGCGGGTTCTTGTTTTTGCACTCTGTTTCTGGGAGCACCAAGGGGCAGCCTTGGTGACCCAGGCCTCTCTGCTGGATGTGCCCTTGCTTGCTGTCTTCTTGGTGTTGTGTGCATGTGTCTCTCGGCAGATCACCCCCGATTTCCAGATTGTGTTCTTTGGGTGCCTCCCTCCCTGGGCGCCTCCTCTGACGCTCGGTGTCTGTTTGCAGGGTGTGAAGACTGCAGCCAGTACCATGACTCCGAGTGTCCTGAGCTGGGCCCTGTGGTCATGGTCAAGGACTCCTTCGTGCTGAGCCGGGCGCGGTGAGTGACCTCCGTGTGCTGCACCACAGCCCTGTTTATGAAACGGTCTCTGCACCTTGGGTGTGGCGAGAGCCCCCTGCCCTGTGCTTGCAGACAGGAGGAGGAAGTGAGCATGTGGGAGTGGTCCCATCCCAGGGAACAGGCCTTGCTGCCAGGGCCAGCCGTGGGGCCAGTCTTGGCAGGTCTCAGAGCCTCAGAGTGTATTTCATTTTGGGGGGGAGGCGCTGTACTTGGAATTGAACCCAGAGGCATTTTACCTTTGAGCTACACCCACAGCCCTTTTTATTTTTTTATTACGAAACAGGGTCTCACTAAATTGCTGATGGCTGGCCTTGAACCTGCAGTCCTCCTGTCTCAGCCTCTCAGAGTGTGTTTCTTGGTGTGGCTCAGGGTTCTCGGGCCAGGCCGTTCCTGGTGTGAGCTGCACTGGTTTATACGTTGAGCAACAACAGCCAAGTTGGAGTCGGCTCCTCGGGTCTCCCCTGTACTGACAGTTGTGCATCTGGGGCCAGGTGGGCTGGGGCGGGGACACTGGGCAGGTAGTCTAGGTGCTGAGGCATTGAGGAGGCCGGCTCACTGGTGGAGGCTGTGCGTGGGTCCAGGTTAGGGGTGCCGAGGCTCTTCTGCTCGGCCTTGTCGCTGCTCTGGGGACTTGGACAGGGCGTTCTATCTTGGTCTCCTCTGAGACGCGGGGAAGACAAGTGACCTCGAGAGGTTGTGGTGCTGTTGCCTGCGACGGCGCCCGCACAGGGAGGTGCTAAGCCGCTGGCTCACCAGTGATAGCCCTGGAGCCTTCCAGCAGCCCCCCACCCACCCCACTTATTGACTTTGCTTCAGAGCAACTTATTCTACTCAAAACAAAGAGATTAATATTTTTGCCGAAAGCAGTGAGCTGACCAGCTCTCTTCCCCAGACCCGTGGCCTGTGATCATCCAGTGGGAGCCATTGGGCTCTGGCCCGGGCCCTTTGCTGGGCTCCTCCGTCTCAGCCCGGCCCCTGCTTGCCCCCACGGGGTCTGTGCTCAGCACCCTGGTGTCCACCTCCAGCACCCTGCCTCGACCTTCTTGTTAATTCTAAAGGCCACATTCCCAGTGAAGCAGCTGGCTCTACCTGGCCGGGACCCCTTTCTGGTGTTTGGCATGCCCGTCACCATGGAGGGCCACAGCCTTGTCTGATTCAGGTCTCATCTGTCCTGTAGCACCACACGCTTGTACCGTGCGGCTGGCACTGTCCTTCACGGGGTTCTAGACACATCCTTTCGTAAGTGGTCCTCTGTAGTGGGCGCTGGCGCATCTCTCCTGGCCTGGTGGCAGGTCCTTCGGACTAAGGCGTTGGAGCATGGCTAGCCCCTGGGGAACATCGGCACCCCAGACTCCCTCCTGTTTACAGCCTGAGCAGAGCTTTCCTGCCGCCCCCAGAGAATCACGTCTCAGAAGCCTCGGGTGGTCAGAGAGAGTGGCTTCAGGGCACGGAACTGTGAGAGGTGGCGGCAGGGCGTCTGGTGAGCATTTCCTCCCCTTCCAGGTCCTCCCTCCCCTCCAGCCTGGAGATCCGACGCCTGGAAGACGGGGCAGAAGGCGTGTTCGCCATCACGCAGCTGGTCAAGCGCACACAGTTCGGCCCCTTCGAGTCCAGGCGGGTGGCCAAATGGGAGAAGGAATCGGCGTTTCCACTGAAGGTAAAGGCTGCTGCCCAGAGCTTTGGAAGTGGGCTTCTAGCACCTTCCCTGCGGAAACAGCTGTAAACATTGTATAGATTTCCAAGAAAATGTCTTTCTTAGTTTGTTTTTACATCACAGGCATGGAAGTTAAGTTGCTATTTTGTAATCTTCAACTTTGCACATCTTGGGAGCAGCCCCAGGCTGGCGCGTTTGCACAGGCCAGGTGTTCTGCTGTGGGGACCCTCACTGTGTCATCTGCTTCCTTTGCCTGTGACCAGCCTGTGCCGCCTAAGCCCCGTGGTCTCCCTGTGACCCTCCTGAGCACTGTGAATGCCGCCAGGCCCCGCAGCAGCCTGTGTGGCCTCGGTGTGGCTCCGACAGCCAGGTGGTAGATAACCGCCTCCCGCCTGGCTCCCCAGGTGTTCCAGAAGGACGGGCACCCCGTGTGCTTCGACACCTCCAGCGAGGACGACTGCAACTGGATGATGCTGGTGCGGCCGGCGGTGGAGCCCGGGCACCAGAACCTGACGGCCTACCAGCACGGCAGTGACGTGTACTTCACCACGTCGCGGGACATCCCCCCGGGCACCGAGCTGCGCGTGTGGTACGCGGCCTTCTACGCCAAGAAGATGGACAAGCCCATGCTGAAGCAGGCCTGTTCCGGCATCCACGGTACGTCCTGTGGCCCCTTTCTCGGTTCATGGCCCAGGCTCGAGGGCTCCTGGGCAGGACGCGCCACTGTCACGGGCGGAGCTGCTGAGCCCGCGGCCGGGGCGGGAGGTGGAGGTGGAGCAGAGGCGAGCTGACCCGCAGTTCGGCCCGTGGTTCTGCTGCTCACCGTCAGGTGACAGACAAGGAGAAGGGTCAGCCTCTTAGGACCCTTGCTGGGAGAGGGGCTGTCCCTCAGCTGTCGGGGCAGGGTTGGATTGATTATTTATTGATTTATTTATTAGTACTGGAGATTTAACCCAGGGGCATCCTACCTCCAAGCTACACCCCCAGCACTTTTTTTTAACTTTTTGTTTTTAAACAGGGTCTCAGTAGGTTGCTCAGAGTCTCATTAAGTTGCCAAGGCTGGTCTCGAACCTCCATCTTCCTGTTTCAGCCTCCCAAGTACTGGGATTACAGGCATGTGCCACCATGCCCGGCAAGGTTGGATTTTAGATTGCTCCTACCCACACGGTGGGTCTGCAGGCCTAGATCAGCTGCACAGAACCTCTTAAGACCAGCTGCGATAGCTGGCCCTGTGACCTGCAGAGCAGTGGTTTCCTGTGGCTCGGTGGAGTCCTGCCCAGGAGCAGACGCTGCTGTCGCGTCTGTGATGAGGGTTTGCTCACAGGGGTGGACGTCCCCTCTCCTTCCCACCCCGTGGGAAGCCATTGTCACAGGGATGGTTTCCTTCCTCAACAAGCCCAGTGGGGTACAAAGTCGCTGCATAGAGTAGCACTGGGGACATGTGGAAGGTGCCATCTGTCCAGTTGCTGGCCACAGCGGCGGTCTACGGACTGCTGCTGGGTGTCCCTGCTCAGAGTGGCAGGTACAGCAGTGAGTGGAGGGGCCATGGTGGGCCGTGCCAGTGTCCTGGGGCCACACAGACAGTGTGCCGTACTCTGCTCCAGGAAGCTAACAACAGAAGTGGATTTGTGCACGGCTCTGGAGGCGGTGGGCAGGCAGGCTGGCCCCGCTGGGCCTGAGGGACAGTCTGTCCCTGCCCCTCTCCAGCTCTGGTGGCTCTGCTGTCCTTGTGGCTGGGTGCTCCAGGCCCTGACCCTGCCTTCTCCCTGAGCCTCTGTGTCCGCTCTTTATAAGGACACTGGTCGCTGGATTTAGTACCCCCATCCAGTGTGACCTCATCTTGACTCGGTCACCTCTGTGCAAGGACCTCCCCCCAAAGCTTCCAGGCCATGTGCCTTTTGGGGGCCGCTCGGGGCTGCGTGGGGGATAGCGGTGTGCGGAACTGCGGGACCTGCTGGCGGGGATGGCGGCCCGGAGCAGAGCGTGTGCGCTCTGCCAGGACAGTGAAGGGGGCTCAGGTGTTGGAGGTTTGCTGCTGGATGTTTAGCAGAGGGGACTGTGAGCTTCCTGAGCAGGTCTTCGTGTTGATGGGAGGGAGGCAGAAAGGATTTGGAGAGACCAGCCGCTTTTCACGGGCTGCCCAGCCCTAGGGGAGGCCCACAGCAAGGCCTCAGTGCCCTGGGGGTCAGGCCTGACCGAGTGATGTCCAAGTACCTGTGGCCTTCTGGACCGGGTTCCCTGAGCCTGGGCAGCTGACACACCAGTGCCCATGGCCAGCGCAGACCACCCTCACCGCGGGGTTCGGGTCATTAGATGCCGGCCTTGGGGATTTTCCCCGTGTCAGCATGTGTCCTGGGTGACGTCACACTCTGGGGACTCGCAAGGCTGCCGCCTCTCACTGGGGCCACAGCTGTTCCCGCTGCCTCTTTCCTGCTGGGGGCCTTTAATCTGGAGTTGTTTAAGTAATAGATTGAAATGACTGGGTCATCCAGTGGGGTCGCCTCCTGTTCCAGGAACACTGAGGGCGACTGTGGACTCCATTAGAAGGACACCTTTGATAATTAATGATGGGATAATAATAATAGTGACAGGAATGTGTGGTCACCTGGTGTGGCCTAACCCTGAGTGGCGTCTTCCATTTTGCTTTTTGTGGTGCTGGGGATTGAACCCAGGCCTTCTGTGTGCCAGGCAAGTGCGCTACCACTGGCCTACATACCCAGCCCGTTTTATTTTGAGGCTGGGCCTCCCTAAGTTGTTGAGGCTAGCCTCAACTTTTGATCCTTCTGCCTCAGCCTCTGGAGAAGCGAGGATTATAGGCGTGTGCCATTTTGCCCTGCCCGAAAGCATTTGTGTGTGTGTGCGTGTGTGTGTGTGTGTGTGCGTGTGTGTGCGTGTGTGT
>PVJS01015281.1:0-39127 GCA_004027185.1 Glis glis
GCAGATCTGCTTTCCTCGGAACGAGTCGCACACACTCTACGTGGCTTCTCCCTTTTTATCTAAGTCCGCACCTATCAGAATTCTGCCACCTACATTCAGGGCAGGGCTTTCTCTTTAATCTGCTGTTACACACCCAAAATCACATAATCTTGGGTGTGTCATGATCAGGTCAAGTTGACAACTTAGATTAACTATCACACTCTCCCTATTAAAGTGCGGGATGTATTTCCCCTCTTCTAGAATCTGGGCTGGCCCAATGCCTGCTTAATCAATAGAATATAATCGAAGCAATGTCCAGGCCTGGTCTGTAGGAGGACTAGGTATTTCTGTTTTCTCCTTATTAGAATGCTGGCACACTGGATACTTATTTTTGGAACTAGGCTGCCATGCTGTGAGGAAGCCCAAGCCACAGGGACACCATGAGTAGAGTTTCCTATTGACAGACTGACTGAGGTTAGTGGTCAGAATCAGAATTACCTCTAGGTAATTTACCTCTAGGAAAGTAAAATTCTAGAAAATTTAGATGTCAGTAATCCGTCAAACTTCACTCCCTTGTTAAAAGTCAATCCTTAAAAGAGGCATTCATAGAGTCTATAAGCAGAGAATACTTCCCTTTCTGGTTGTTTAATTTTTTATTTATTTTTTATTTATTTTTTTTTTTGGTGGTACTGGGATTGAACCCAGGGGCATTCTGCCTCTGGGCTACACCCCAGCCCTATTTTATTTTTTATTTTTAAACAGGGTCTCACTGAATTGCACAGGGCCTTGCCAAGTTGCTGAGGCTGGCCACAAACCTGTGATCCTCTTGTCTCTGCCTCCCAAGAACTAGGCTTACAGGCGTGTACTACCATGTCTGGCTCTGGTTAATTTTTATAATGGGATTATGTATAATTCATCCTCCCACACCCCCACCCTAGCCTTGGTGCATCTCCAGAGGCCTTTTGTGATAGCATTTAATCTTCTCCATTCCCCAAAACGAAATCATCTCTCTGGGTATTATAAAGTGCAAGTTGGGAACAAGCTGCTCACAGATGTCCCTGCTTGTCTAAAATAAAGAAAATTGTTGGCCTATGAGAACATGAAATGTCAGGGGCTACTAGCTGGATGACTGCATGATGGTTCTTACATATGAGATCCAAAACAAAAAACAAAAAACAAAAACACCTGAAATTTAACAGGGAGAACATGGACCCTGCTGGAACCTTGCACTGACCAGGTCTTTTATTTCCTGCCTTCTGCTGTGTTAGTATCTGGGGTCTTGCTGACCCTCAGAGGGATTGCCCCTCCCAGAGTTAGCCAATTCCTAAAGAGAGTAACCTATTCTGTCATTGCCCCTTTCAAATGCAAACCAACCAGTCCAGAACCCACACCCAACCCCCTCTATTAGGCTTTCATAAGCCAGGCCACCATCCACCTGCCCTGATCACATGGGCCAGATACCAGATAGTTAGGGACAGCCTGTATGCTCCAGAGCTCACTGAAATTACTCAAAAAGTTGCCAGTCTTAAACCTGTGTACCCTGACACTGCTGTTCCCTCCTGTGAAAACCATACTAAAGGCTCTTGACCACAATCCCCCCTCCCATTGCTCTATCTGCCTATATCCTGCATCCTGTGTTTTCTGGTGTACCATATCCCCTCCTCTTGGGAACTGTGAGTAGTAAGCTATCTTTTCAGAGGCATTTGTTAGCTTCACTATATCCCCGATTTTCTTTCTTTTTTTTTTTTTTGCAGTACCGGGGATTGAACCCAGGGGCGTTCTACCTCCGAGCTACACCCCCGGCCCTATTTTTTATCTTTTATTTTGAAACCTGGTCTCACGAAGTTGAAGTTGCCGAGGGCCTCACTAAGTAGCTGAGACTGGACGCAAACCCAGATCCTTCGGACTCCGCCTCCCAAGTAATGGGACTATAAGCGTGTGCCACCATGCCCCGCTCAATTTTCTACTAATATACTATATTTTATTGTATTGGTACTGGGGATCAAACCCAGAGGCATTCTACCTCTAAGCTACATCCCCAGCGCTCCTTACTTTTTATTTTGAAAAGGGTCTTGCTATGTTGCTGAGGGTCTCACTAAGTTGCCGAGGCTGACCTAGAACCTGTGATTCTCCTGTCTTGGCCTCCCAGATACTAGGCTTATAGGCATGCACCACCACATCTGGCTTAATATACAATATTTTAAAATAAACCTCTCTGCCAGGCGTGTTGGCGCATGCTTGTAATCCCAGTACTTGGGAGGCGGAGACCGGAGGATCCGAGTTCGAGGCCAGCCTCAGCTACTTAGTGAGGCCCTCCGCAACTTCATGAGACCCGGTTTCAAAATAAAGGATAAAAAATAGGGCCGGGGGTATAGCTCGGAGGTAAAACGCCCCTGGGTTCAATCCCCGGTACCAAAAATAAAATAAAATAAAATAAAATAAACCTCTCGATATTGGCCCCAGACTTCCTTTCCCTCTGGAGATTGAAAGATATGTATCTTAGTGATGATGTTGATGGGCAGCTCTGTCACTAACCATTTATCACCATTCTAACATGCCTAGGAGGCCTCTGGCAGATTATGTTTTCAAAGATAGCTGCAACTCCACCTCCCGTCCCACTGGCTCTTCTGTATAATATGTCTTTATATTCCCCCCAGCTGTGTCCTCCCTGTGGATCTTGTGTTTTTGGCAGAAGTCATGCAATATGTCTGCTCAGGCAGCTAGGTTGATCTCTGCACCCAAGCCATGTCTCAGGGATTCAGGCTCCTTTCAGTTTGAACACTGCCACTCTTCACAGATCCTTGAAGATTTCCCCAGAGGGGGTGGGCAAAATGTGGAGAAGACCACCAGAGTCTCAACCAGCCACACTGGGTAGTCAGTGATGCACGTCACTCTTCTCACATTCCACTGGCCAAAGCTAGTCATGGGGCCCCGCAACTGCAAGAGGACCTGGAAAAGGTAGTTCCTGGCTGGGTAAATCTCACAATGTGATATATAAAAGAAGCCAGACATGAATGAGTATACTTGGTTAATTTCCATTTATATAAAATATTCAAAAACATAAAATTCATCCATTTTGCTAGGGGTTTAGCTCCTGGTTACTGTTAGTAATGAGAGGGAACATGAGGGAACGTCTGGAGTTCTAATGTTATTTTACTTGAGCTGGATTCTGGGAACAAGGGTCTGCTCATTTTGTGAAAAATCCACTGGGCTGTATACTTAAGATTTATGTACCTGTCTGTTTATATGTTGTACTTCATTTAAAATGTTTACACTGAAAAAAAAATGACACTAGATAGGATGTTTGGGAAATATAGGGAAAAATCAACTCCTAAACTCATTTTTAAATCTTTCCAAGTATACTACTTGGAAGTTGAACTACTTTGAGTAGTTCAAGTTTAGTTAAGATTATGTATATGTGCTTATAATCTAAGGGGAGAGAAACATATAATACATAGTTATAACCACTGTAATCTAACAGAATCTATAATATTGTACAGCATATTTGCATTTAACCTATCTGTGTTCAACTATACACATTTGGTAAATGCACACACACATGCACACCCCCCTGGAAGGAAGCATGAATTAAAACATGCGCATCATTGCATCATGCATTCTCAGCATCCACCCCGCTCTCAAGTGAGACCTCTCAGTGACAAGGGCAATTCCATTTCTTAAGGAAGGAAGTATTTTCACATTGTACAACCCCTAAATGCATGCCAACCAACTGTATTTCAATCACCAATAGCCAAGTGGCAGGTGGTATGCTTGTTTGGTGCATCTATCAAAACTTGCAGACTTGGTAGATGAGAAGAAGTTTCTGACTATAGAAACTTTCTAGCCATGAAATGCAGAAGAATTGCAAAACTGGAATGCCACCATTTTGCAACTGCTAATGAACTAATGGATCTTGGCATTACACATCAATGGCTGCCAACGTCACAACCAGACACGCTGTGCCTCCTTGATGGAAGCATCAAACACTACCTGTGAAATGTGCCTGCCAAAACATCAGACCTATCTGAAATCAAGCTTTGAGTTAAAAACAAACAAACAAACAAACACATTATACACGAAATACAAGGGGCAAAGGAACATTTTAAATTATATCACAGGGATGAAATCAACAAAATTCAGACAATGACTAACTACATGGGCAAACAACCTAGTTTTTTTCAACAAATAAATTTCAAGGAAAAAGGAGAGAGAGAGAGAGAGAGAACACAAGGGGGAAGCCTGCAGATTAAAAAGGAAATTAAATGACATCAATAAACTATCATGTGTGGACCTTATTTGGATCCCAATTTTTTATTGCACATAATGTTTGTACATATTTATGAGGTGCAGTGCAATGTGTTGATTCATTTATATATTGGGTAGTAATCAATTCCGGGTAATTATCATATCCATCACCTTAAAATTTTATCATTTCTCTGTGGTAAATACAATCAAAATCCTCTCTTCTAACTATTTTGAGATATATAATGCATTTATTAATTATCTTCACCCTGCTGTGCAATAGAACACCAGAATTTATTCCTCTTGTCAAACCTTGTGCCCCTTTCCCCATCTGCTTTCTTCCATACACTCCCCAGAGTTTGGTAATCACTATTACATTCTGAGCTCCTATGAGATCAACTTTCTAAGATTCTATTTATGAGTGAGATCATTTGGTATTTGTCTTTCCATAAAAAATAGTTTAAATATATATGAGATCACTGGAACTTCAAACATTGCTTAGATGTTTGATGATGTTAAATAATTATGTTTTCATTAGGTTTGAAAAAGTGTCATGGTTATATTAAAAATGATCCTATTTTTTAGAGATAGAGATTGAAATATTTATGAATGAATGATATATAAAATGATATGTCAGATATTTGGTTCAAAATTCCCCAGGAGGAGAGAGAGTGTTGAATGGGTGGGAATGGCTGTGGTAGACAGCTGTTGGGTGATAGGTACCTAGGAGTATGGCTCATTATTCTCTTTTGTTTGTTTTTGTACTTGTTCAAAATTCTCCATAATAAAAAGAAGATACCCAAAATGGTTTGCATAATGATGAGAGATTCTCACATATGTACATAATGTCAATGGAAGTGTTTCCTTCATTGATTCTTCTCCCTCTCCCATTCTCCCCTAGACCCCCTCCCTGGCTCCACTGTAATTTCTCCTCCATTATCTGAAGCCACTCTTGTATCCTGATTACTCCCTAGCTTCCACATATGAGAGAAAACATATGACCCTTCACTTTCTGTGACTGGCTAATCTCACTTAACATAATGTTCTCCAGGTCCATCCATTTGCCTGCAAATGACATTATTTTAGTAATTTCATAGTTAAAATTTTTTTTAATCTTTATTGGTACTAGAGATTGAATCCAGGGGCATTCTACATCTGAGCTACACTCCCAGTCCTTTTTATTTTGAAACAGGTTCTCATTAAATTACTGAGGGTCTCAATAAGTTGCTGAGGCTGTCCTCAAACCTGCAATCTTCATGTCTCAGTCTCTCAAGTACTGGGATGACAGTTGTGTGCCACAGTACAGGGGTTTTTTTGCTAGTTACAGATTTGAGTGTATATGATCCTCCTGATGCTTCCACATACATCTGGTTAAGATGGGGAAGGGAGTGTGGGGAAAGTTCTGGGGGTGGCAACTCTTCTGTAGATGCTTGCCATCTTCTCTTTGACTTAACTACTTTAAATAGGAGAAAAATACAGGGAGTGGAGCTTGTGTCAGCAAAGGGCTCCGATTCTATAAAGATAGTTTTTGCAGTGACTGCAAAAACTAGTTCCAGTAGAAATATAGGGCCAGTGGCCTGGCTCATCTCAGAGATGTACTGTCTGTCTGCAGGAGCTGGCAGGAACTGCAAATGTCATCTAATCCACTTGTCTTTTTATAGGCGAGGAAAATAACGCTCAGCACACTCAGGACCCAGGTTAGAAACTGGATCTCCTGGATTTGAAGATTCGGGTCAGAGAAATACACCTCTAAGGTTTCCTAGAAGCAGATCGTGAGGCAGAGGTTCTTGTGAAAGAGATGTGTTTGGAGAAGTGCTCTCAGGAGAAAGGAAATGAGGGGAGCAGGATCTGGTGGGGCATGAAAGTCAAGCAAGGGTTTGTTTCAGGTGCAGGCTGGTTTCAGCCTGAGTGCTGAGGCTCCTTGGGAATCAGAGTTGGTCAGACAGGCCTTTTGAACCTTGAGTCAGCCATGGACATTTTGTTATGGGCTAAATTTTGCCCCCCCCCCTTCATATGTTGAGATCCTGACTCCTAGTACTTCAGAAAGTGACTGTATTTGGAGAGGCTCTTTAAAGAGGTAACTAAACTGAATACTCAGAAGGATACTTATAAGATCAGCATATGTCCAGCTGGGTGTGGTGGCACATGCCTGTAATCCCACTACTTGGGAGGCTGAGACAGGAGGATTACAGGTTCGAAGTCAGCCTCAGCTACTTAGCAAAACTCTCAGCAACTTACTGAGACCCTGTTTCAAAATAAAAAATAAAATAGGGCTGGGAGTGTAGCTCAGAGGTAGAATGCCCCTGGGTTCAACCCCCAGTACCACTCATTCACAAACACAAACAAACAAACAAACAAAAACAGGAAAAAACCACCATCACCAAAAACCTGCTGTGCAATTTTCATCAGTGAAACAAAACTCATGTTTTCAAGTGTTTACTCCATTTTACTTTCCATGAACTATATTAAATTGCTACGAAGTAAGAAAAAGATCTTCCATAATTTGGAGAGTGTACTTTTGGTCAATATCATATAAATCTTATTGTGACAAGGAAGTCTCTGTCACTCTTATACAGACAGGCCATGATAGGAGAGAAAATGAGTATTCTACCGGAGGAGGGAAGAATGCCAGTGACTACGCTGATTGGAGCGGAGTGTTCCTGTGGGTGAATAAAGCAGGTGGGATTCTGAAGATGTGGACTTTGTTTATAGAGGTAACCAACCTACTGTTAAGCAAGTGAAAGGTTAATGGGGCCCTGAGCTTATGTTTTGGCCCTGTACCTAATTTTGTGTTCCTAGATGGTTTGTATTCCTCTTTTTTCTACAATGGTCCCCCATATGGAATCATCTTCAGGCTCACATAACCTGGGACTGTCACAATTCTGAGTATAACTTTGTCCAAAGAAATTATTCTGGGTGGGACATTTAGACCAGTGTCTCTGAAGCATCACAGGGGCAGCCCGAAAGGAGAACTTTTCAGTAAATCAACAGTTGTTTGAGTACATGAGAAAAATGTATTTTGACAATGATTTTCCAAAATGATGATTGTGTGAGGCCCTCTACCAGCTATTTATTTATTTATTTATTTATTTATTTATTTATTGTGGTACTGGAGATTGAACCCAAGGTTACTCTACCTCTGAGCTACACCCCTAACCTTTTTCATTTTTTATTTTGAAAAAGGGTCTCGCTCAGGTGCCAAGGGTCTCACTAAGTTGCTGAGGCTGGCCTTGAACCTGTGATCCTCCTGTCTCAGCCTCCCAAGTACTGGAATTACAGGTGTGCACCACCACACCTGGATTTTATCAACTATTTGGTTGGTCTCTGTGATGGGTCCATTTGAGCAGCCTTGTGGAGATAGGACTCCATAAAATAATTGTATGATTACTTCATCTATCTACTCACCAGTGTTTCAAACTGGGGACAATTTTTGTCCTCCAGGGGATATCTGGTACCATCTGGAGACATTTTTGATCATCATAACTGAGAGGATGCTACTGGCATTGAATGGGTAGACTCCAAGGATGATTTAAAAAATCCTACAATGTATAGAACACTTCCCTACAACAAAGAATTATCTGGTTCCAAATGTCATTGTTACCACAAATAAAAAGCTACTATAGATAGGAAAAGTTAAGATTCAATAGATCTGAACAAAAATTCCTTCACCTATTAGATCTTGAAGGCTCAGTTTTCTCATCTGAAAACAGGGGTAATATGAGTATCTATCTCATAGGGTTGTTAAAAGAGTTACATGAGAAGATAGAGGTAAGATGCTTAGAACAGTGCCTAGCAAATAGTAAATGCTGATAAAATCCTGACCATTGTTGCTATTATTATATTTATATCCTACTATTTTACATACTCTGAATAATAAGTCTTTACTTCTTACCAAGGGTTAACCTCTTAAGGACTCAGTTTCTATATCTAAAATAAAAGGAAGGAACTTTATCAGTGGTATTAAAACTTGGCTCAGAAGAGTCAAGGAATTTGGTGGCAACATCTCTTCTTCCCCTTTCCCAGATATTTTTATGGTGTGAAAGGGACAGGAGCTGCCAGTGAGTAAACAGAGGAATGCCCGCCTCTAATTCAGACATATCAGCTGAGCTCTTATCTGTTTTTCTATTGCTTTGAGTAAGAGTTTAAAAAGGACTTTGAAAAATTATTGAACTAAAAGGTTCATTCCAACTAAAACATTTTATGATTATGTGATAGTTCTGCTCTAGGGGTGGCATCTTCTCAGCGTGCCATGTGCTAAAGACCCCTGCTGGGAACAATCTCCAGTAACTAAAGAATGACCAGAAAAAGAGCCATACATTTGTGCAGAAGCTGAGGTCTGCAGACTGAGTAAAGCATATTGCCCACTCCAGTGGGGGGGGGGATCCAATCTGTTAGACGTGAGAATAGAATGAAAGGAAGGAGTAAAGGTGAATCAACTCTCTCTGGCCATTTTTATTTTTTATTTTATCTTTTTGTACCGAAGGTTGAACCCAGAGGCACTCTACCTCCGAGATACACCCCCAGCCCTATTTTATTTTTTATTTTGAAACAGGGTCTCACTAAGTTACTGAGGGACATCACTAAGTTGCTGAGGCTGGCCTGTCTCATCCTCCCACGTACTGGGATTACAGGTGTGAGCCACCATGCCCAGCTTTCTGGCTGTTTTTGAGCTAGGATATTGGTCTTCTCCTGCTCTCAGACTGAGACTTCCACCACCAGCTTTCCTGATCCTCAGGCCTGGAGATATCGACTGACCATTGGTGTCCTGGCTCTCAGACCTTCAGATTCAGACTAGAACTACAGCAATGGCTTAATTGGGTCTCCAGCTTGCAGATGACAAATCGTGGGACTTGTCAGCCTCTGTAGTTTCATGAGTCAATTCCTTAAAGTCTATCCATCCATCCATCCATCCATCCATCCATCCATCCATCCATGATCTTATTGGTTCTGTTTCCCTGTAGAACCGTGACTAATACAAAATAGTATATCAATTTATCTAGCTCTTTCTCTGTTAGTGGGCAGCGACTTTGTCTCTGGGTTTTAGCTATGAACAATGCTGCTATAAATATGTCTTTACATATCATGGTATTATGTCTATGGGATGTATTTCCAGGAGTGGAACTGCTACATCAAGAACATATAAATGCTAATGGATCTTGCCAAATGGTTAACAAACATATGAAAGATGGTAAATAAACTAATCATCAGGAGAATGCAAAGTAACCTAACTGGAAAACATCACACCTATCAGATTAGAAAATTGTAAAAAAAGAAAAGAAACAAAAAAGAAAAGAGTTATACCATCAACGCAACCCTGGGGAAAAGCACAGGCTGATGCATTGCTGATGGAAAGATGACATGCATCAGCCTTTCTAAAGAGCAACTTAAAGCTTATTTATAGGGTCAAAAAAAATAAGACAAAAGTCCCTCATCTTTTCATATTTCCTTCTACTTCTGTCACACTAATATGTTCCCAATGATAACTATGAATTCACTCCCTCTTAAATTATCCCCTCACAGGGAGTGGATCAGGGAGGCTGAAGAATTAAGGGCCCTGAGTGCCTTCCGTATTTCTCACTTGGGCCCTCAGAACTTCATCTCCTGACTATGACTGATGTTATTCATCCTAGACACAGATGGTGAACTGAAAGCGAGGAGCCATTGAGGCGTGAATGGAGATCCACATGTAACCATCAGGGAAGGCCATCCTTTCCTTGGTCTGGTAAGTGCTCTGATCAGAGTCCCCCAAATCAGACCATCTCCAAAGTCCCCATCTAGAAAATGCAGACACCAATGATTCTTTTACACAGTATTCTCCTTGGCTAAGAAATTTCTAGACCTAATTTAATGGTATCTTGTGTTTTCTTCTGGGTCAAATAGGCTGCCTGGAGCCTTGGCAGCCCCTGACCTTTGGAAATGCTATTGATTTTCAGCACGGTTGATAAAACAGAGATAAAAGGCTGATTTCTCTTTTTATGATAGATATGACCAATTAGCTATAAATGTCAAGTATCCATAGCTTAATTAATTCCAGTTCATTTAACTACTGTAATTAGATTTTTTTCTCCAAACAAAGCAACAGTCTACTTTAGAAGGTCATGGACTAATACCACAGTGAATGAGACTGAGAGACCTACACTTTGGATGAAAGCTACCTGATGGCTGATGCCTATGGGAGAAATAGACCACGCAGAATGGAAAATAATTGGCAGGTTGATTAATAGTTTGTTTGAAATGCATACACAATACATTTTTATTAATAGCACCAACGAGTACTTGAAATTAAACTTCCAAAATTTGTAAAGATTTTTCATTATCATGGGAAGATTAAAAAACTATGACTGGAGTTTGGGTCATATGGATCAATAAGAAGACAGAATTAGTGAGTCATGTCCCTTTTATGTAAGAAAAACAATAGGCATATTCTATTATATTAAGCTCTCCAGGCATAACCTAGGTAAGGAGAGATTTAATCAAGGAGGGGTTCACTTATTTTTCCTGAAAAATAAAATGCTTTAAAAAGTTTAGAGTCTGGTAGGGACTGTTGGTGGCTTTGAAAGGAGTTTGGGGGCTATATAACAGAAGGTAAGAGAAGGGGAGGCCCAAGCTACCTGCATGGTGGCAGGGAGAATCTGCAGAAAATAGAAGAACTTCCCCAAGGAGGGAGTATGGTCAAAAAACTATTTATCTATTTACTCACAGTACTGGGGATTGAACCCAGGGATGTTCTACCACTAAGCTACATCCCCAACCCTTTTTATTTTTCATTTTGAGACACAGTCTCACTAAGCTGCCTGAGTTGGCTTCGAACTTGCGATACTCCTGCCTCCGCCTCCCAAGTCCTGGGATTATAGGTGTATGACACCGTGCCCAGCTTTAAAGAACCTTAAAATGGAGATGGCTATTATTCAATTTTAATTTACTTTCTGTGCTTCTTTTTGCCACCATTTCCTCCAAGAGTTCAGTTAAAGTGTGAACTCTTTTAAATGGAGCTGGTTTATGACAGCAGTGTTTGGGGGGGGGGGTGAAAGTAGGAATAGGCTCTATCTAGAGAAAACTGAAGTCACCCAGAAAGGAGATGGAAGCCAGGAGAAGTTGGGTGGAATAGCAACAGTGGAGAAAGAAAAGCAGGAGGATCATTTTAGTAGAAAGAACACCTGGCAACATCTCTCAGTGGTTACTAGTCAGGATATAGTCCACTGTTAGTACAGAGGACGGGGCACAGGATTTTTATGGATGCATTCCTTTTATTTCACAGTTTTCAAAATGATAGGTTGGTTTACTTGCATCCTCCAATGGGTTCCAATTAATTATTATGAACTCAGGTTTATTTAATTCTTTACTAATATTATCTTTGTTAATATTCAGATTGTCCATCTCTGGCCCAGGGAAGCCTTTTCCAGTTGGGTAGGCCATTTGATAATATAAAGAAAGAGGGTAACTATAGAAAGGTAGAAATCTTGAAGATATTAAAGCAGCAGACATGTGGGTTAACTTACTTTTCTGGATGTTGAAATTCTTTGGGCTATTTCTTCCCATCTCTTCCTTTTACTTTGCTTATTTAATGGAATTCTACTCTGCAATAAAGAAGAAGAAAATTATGTCATTTGCAGGAAAATGATGGACCTAGAGAACATTATGTTAAGTGAGATTAGCCAGTCACAGACAGTGGAAGGTCACATGTTTTCTCTCATATGTGGAAGCTAGGGAGTAATTTGAATACAAGGGGGACTTTAGATAATGGAGGAGAAACTCTAGTGGAGTGATGGAAGGGGTCTAGGGGAGGGTGGTGGTGGGGAGGGAGAATTAATGAGGGAAATACTTCCACTGACGTTATGCACATATGTGAGATTGCCAATGCCAATCTCAATATCTTGTATGGGGAAGGGGAGGGAGCAGGGGGAAGCTCACCAAATACTGTGTGCATGTATGTCCCTATCACTCTGAACTACATTATGATGAGAGACTACAATGCACCAATAAAAGTATATAAGAAAGCCTTACATCACTTAGCCTTAATTAAGCATTTTATCAGCTTAAAGGAAACTTATGACTCAATTTCCCTTATGAATATTTAGTAAGTGCCTACAAGAGTCTTCAGCTGTGCGAGGCAGTCCTCCCTTCTTCAAAGGCCAGGGTTTTAACTCCCATTTTCTGGTGCTTGACACTGATTGTGAAGGCAATCACAGCAGTGACATTGTTAACCTGGCATGGACCTAACAGTCAAACAGGAGTTGATACATCAGATTAAATTAGGGAAGTGTCAACAGTAAAAGTGACAGTGAAAGGCAATCAATCTTCAACAGTTCGAGTAAAGCTTTCTTCCTAAAGTGGCCTACTGTGATTGACATGTAAGGGAACTCTGTCCTTGCTAGGGCTTTCCAAGTACAGGGAGTCGGGTTCAGGGCCATGACCAGAATGGGCAAATGGAGATGCCTCTGCTTGTTGATCACATCATGACTATGATTAAACCGGTAAAGGTGAGTAGCCTCTCCTCCCTGCACTATGAGCTGTTTATAAATGTGGTCTTTTGGGCTGTATTCTGAGGTATCAAGACACATCATGGTTTGAGTTTCCAGAAAGCTTCCTGCCAAACTCTGCTTGGATTTTTGGGAAAGGTGTCTGTCTGTCATAGTACTCATTGTCCCTTATGATCAAGGGCAGAGAAGTCTTTCTGAAGCAGAGTTCCCCAGGGGTTGCTGCCTTTGAGAGGATCAATTCAAAGCACCAGGAACAGCTCAGGGTCACTGGTGAAGACAGGGACTCCCTGCTGTAATCTTTCCTCTCTGTGGCCCATTCAGTGTCTACTGCAGTGGTCCTGACTGGAGATGAGAGTCCATTTGAAAACTTCTCTCTCCTCCTTGATGTAGAAAGCAGTCAGGTAAATTTGAATATCATGGTCCCCCTTTATCTGCAGGGGATATATCCCAAGACCCTCAGTGGATGCCAGAAAACACAGTATGGAACCCTATGTACAGTATACTTTGTTTTTTCTATACATACGTATGATAAAGTTTAATCTATAATTCAGACATAATAAGAGATTAGTAATACTAAGATGGAATAATTATGTCAGCATCCTGTAATAAAAGTTATATGAATGTGGTCTCTCTCCTGAGAGTCACAACAAATACTAATATTTTCAGACTATGATTGATCACAGGTAACTGAAATCTTGAAAAGTGAAATGATGGCGAAGGGGGGCTTACTGTACTGATTCTAGCATTCTTTAATTATGTGGGCTGGAACATTATCTCATGTTGGGTTCTTTCTGAAGCCAGCTCAGAAAGAGTTCTGAAGAGCCAGGTGTGATGGCGCACACTTGTAATCCCAGTACTTGGGAGGTTGAGACAGGAGGATCACAGGTTCGCGGCCAGCCTCAGCAACTTGTGAGGCCCTCCACAACAAATGCCCCTGGGTTCAATCCCCAGTACCACATACACAGGAAGGAAGGAAAGAAGGAAGGAAGTAAGGAAGGAAGGAAGGAAGGAAGGAAGGAAAGAAGGGAGGAAGGAAAAGATTTTTGAAGGCAAGTGGTTTACTTGGAAGACAATTCTAGAAGCAGTGGTATGGGAGTGTGAAGTGAGACGAGAAGGGAAAGAAACCTATACAAGACATTTTTTGTTGCTGTTGTTCTATAAATATTTTGTTTTATTCTAGAAAAAGAGGAAAGGAAACTGAGTGTGGTGGTGCACACTTGTAATCCCAGTACTTGAGAGGCTGAGACAGGATGATCGCAGGTTTGTGGCCAACCTCAGCAATTTGGGGAGGCCCTCTGCAACTTAGTAAGACCCTGTTTCAGAAAATTAGAAATAAAATAGGTCTAGGGGTGTGGCTTGGAGGTAGAATGTCCCTGGGTTCAATCCCTAGTACCACACACACACCAAAAAAAAAAAAAAAGGAAAAGAGAAAAGGGTTGATAATATACTATGGCAGATACCAACTCCCTGATGGGCATGAGGAAAGAGGCCAATCCAAACTCTCTAGGGCCCAGGGTGGGGCAGGTTTCTCATCTGGGCAATAATGAGGGCACTGACTGCCCCCCCAGTGAATCAAGACCAGTAAATTCTCTCCCAGAAGTCTAGCACACCAGGACAAGTGCTATCTCAGGATGTGACTCTTCTCTTGACTAATACAAGATATGTTAATGAGCAAGTTAGTATTGTGGGCACCTGGGTCTCCTTCCCACTGGGGAACCCTGCAAAGCTGTGCCTCAGGGTATTTCACACAAAGGGGTGAGGAAGCTGGGTGCTTATCCATTGACACCCATGGCGGGGGTGAGGATGCTCCCTGGGTGCTTCCTCCAACATTTATATCCTCTTCTAGTGGGGGATGAACTTGCTTCTGCAGCCAGAGAAAGCACCAGGCAGGGGGTAACAGGTGCCTGCTGTAAAGAAGCCACTGGCCTGCAGAGAATGGGTGAATGTGGATGGTGAGTCTATTACAAAGATGTTAGCTAACCTCTCTGAGCCTTGGTTTCCTCAAGTGAAAAGTAGAGATAATATGAACTACTTACCAGGGCTCTTGAAGGTTAAGAAAGCTAATGTGAAAAGAAAATGCCTGCAATATAGCACTCAAAGTAGGCACTTGACACATATTTCTTTCTTTTTCTTCCTTTTCTTCGTGTAGATACTCCATAACTATGACAGCAAATAACCATGCACACAGACTCTGTTTTACAGGATTGGTGGCAGGAGAAGCTGGGGTATGAGCAGTGGGTAGACGCTGAACCTGGCCATGTCGATGAATAGTAATAAAATCATCAGGTGCAGTATTGTCTACTTATCCAGGGGACACTTCAATATATTCATGCACAAAGATAAGATTTCTGCAGTTTCTTCCCAAAGTTTTCCCCAATGGCACCCCTTTAGTATAATATTCAATGCATTTTCAAAAGTGAAATTGCTGCCTGGCATTTTAAAATGGAATCTTTGCTTTGGGATTAGGAAGCACAATATGAAAAATTTGTATCCATCTATCTCCTTCCATTCTTCAGAAACTAAGTGTTTTCTGTCATTAACTCAACACATCCCACACTTCCTTCTGGGAAGGGGAAACATTTCATCAGCATAGGAGATGGCTTTGTTCTTTATGCTTCCTCCATTCCACAGATGGAGAGACCAAGACTCGAAATACATTCTGATAAACAACATATGAACACACTCCTGGAAAATCCAAGTGCCAGTTTCACCAAATCTAGTCCTCATGAAATTGTGCTATGCAGGCCCTCATAAAAGAAGTCATTGTCCTCTGATTTTAAGCTAGGCTGTGGTAAATGAATTACATATGGCTTCGAGTCCTCTCTTGGCAAGGAAGGTAGAGCAGCTTGAATGCATTTGTGGGTTGACAGGTGTCTTAGTCTCTTTTATGTTGCAATAACTGTATGACCCAAACTGGATAATTCATGAGGAAGAAAGGTTTATTTGGCTCATGCTTCTGGAGGCTGGGAGGTACAAGTTTGAGGGTTCTCATCTGCTGAAGTCCTTTTTGTTGGTAGGGACTCCCTGCAAAATCCCATGTCCCAGGGCATCTCATGCAAGACAGAGCAAGCCTGCTAAAGAGAACTCATTTCTATAACAAAGCTATTGCCTCAACAACTATTAGTCCACGAATGAATTTACTCATTCATAAGGGTAAATTTCTTAGGACCCAAATGCCTCCAAAAGGCTCTACCTCTCAAATACCATTAATATATGACCTTGGGAATTAAGTTTCTAACACAAGAAATTTGGGGAACACATTCAAACCATAGCAGTGGGTCTGCGCTGTATCCTTTTAGTTCTGGTTTTATTGCATGTACACATGGATCTGAGTGTACACATATGCGTATGTGTGCTGTGTGTTCAGTGAATTGCCCAAACTAGAGAATAAACAGGATTACAGACCTGGTTAGTCATGGCTGTTTTTGTTCTTACTTCAAGATTAATAGGCTAGGCTAGGCCAAAATAATAGCCCCCAAATTTTTATGGTTTTTACACCAACAAATGTTGATTTCTTGCTGCTTCTACATGTCCATCAAGGGCCAACTGGGAAATTAACTGTGTCTATGTAGTTCCCCCTACAGGACCCAGGTTGAACAAAAGCCATTATCTGCAATGTTTCCATTAACCTAAAAAAGAAGACAAAGCCTTAGATGGCTTCCCATCAATGACTGAATGCTCAATCTAGAAGTGACATAGGTCACTTATGCTCCCAGCTAACAGGTCAAAATCAGTCACGCATTCCCAACCATCCAGAAGAATTCCAGGGAATGCAGCACTAACCTGTGCCCCAAAGAGAAAGAGGCCTGGGTTACCCGGTGAGCATCAGTGACCTCCACAACTGGAGTGAAGACCACACAATTTAGGGTCCTTATTACTTTTCTACTTTTATATAGAAATGTCTCACCTCAAAGGCATATTATCATCATATCCAAAATATAAACTTCAGTTATTTATCTCTAGATAAGGGGTGGCCAACGGCACTTTTTGTGGTACTTGGAATGTTCTCTGCATTGTAACCACTAGCAACAAATAGTCCTTGGGCATCTGAAATGTGACTAGGGGAACTGAGGAACTTGTTTTTAAATTTTTTAATTTAAGTTCAATTCATTTAAATGTATTTATTTATTTCGTGGTACTGGGGATTGAACCCAGGGGCATTCTACCTCTGACCTTCATCCCCAGCCCTTTTTTAATTTTTTGTTTTGAAATGGAGTCTTACTAGGTTCCTGAGAGTCTCACTACTTGCTGAGGCTATCCTTGAACCTGTGATCCTCCTGTCTCAGTCTCCCAAGTACTAGGATTATTAGTATGCACCACCACACCAGGCTCAATTCATTTAAATTTAAATAGCCACTAGTGGCTACCATATTGACCAATGCAGTTATAGACCACTGAAGTCACACTGTGAATTTATTTTTTGTCCATCAAGAATAATAATATTGCCCACCTCCTTATATTTGTATTGTATCCCATAGTTTTCAAAATGATTTTATGTATACCACTTTTACCATGTGATTCTCCTAACATCCCCAGGAAGTAGACAAGAAAGGTAATGCTGTAATATCCATTTTATAGATATGAAAACTAAGGTTCACAAAGATTAAGTGACTTGCTTATGATAATGGGACAATTAGTGGTCCAGGAACTAAAAGTCAAACATCTAGGCAAAGTTTGACATTATACACTCTGCTCAGCGCTTTGCTTGTCTCTCAATGAATATTTGACCAAACATTTAAAAATCCACAAACATCAAAACAAAGCTATGTCTCCTTCCTTGGAAGCACTGATTTTCATAAGTACTTCCATAGCACTTATTTTCAATATTACTCCAATTAATCGTAGAGACTAAAATTATATTAATTGGATTCTTTCTTGAATTTGTATCTGCCAGTTTAATGCATAGATTTCTTTTTTATCTACATAACTTGTGAGCTTCTTACATTCAGGAATTCTTTCTTTGGTTACTTCCTCAGGGCCTAGTAGAGTGACCAATTTTCCCAGTTTTCCTGAGACTGAAGTGTTTCCCAAGTGAAGGATGTTCAGTAGCAAAACCAGGACAGTCCCAGGCAAAGCATGAGAGCTGATCACTTAGGTTCCCAGCACAAAGCTGAGTTCATGGTTTGTCATGAATCGAATATTAAAGTAGGAAAGGTATGTTTCAGTCTCAGCCCTTACCATACATACTTACCTGAGAATTGTTGGCACTCCATAAATGATTTAATTTCATAATAAAAATAAAGGGTAATAAATACTGCATATACTTTTTTTACATCCAAATAGCAAACTAAATAAGTGGATTTTTTAAGAAATCGAGTGATGCCAGTATATCTCTCTTTTTGTATTTCCATATCCAGTTTTAATGTTATCTCTAAGTTGAGTTAGGAGGAGTTATGCCTTGCTGATCTTGGATGTGGCAGGCATTATTAATAGCATGTGTGTGTGTGTGCACACTCACTTATACTATCAAATGATGGGCCATTCTCAAAAGTTTCCATTGACATAAGATAGCTGTTCTGAAGTTCAAATGTTTATTTTCAAACTTTCTGAGCTCTCTCTCACTCCTGAAAATAATCACAACCTTCCGTCTCTCTGGGGAACAGGGCCAAGCTCTCACTGTGTGGATTTTTCAAACCTCTACTCTTACAAGTAGGGCCAGAGCTTTGATTTTGATCTGCGGATTTGAGGTGGGGGAAGAGGGGCTCATTCTTTATTGTGCCTTGAGCCTCTGAATGCTTCAGTCACTACAGCATATTGATTTTCTCAACTTCTTCAAATGAAAATGTGCCTTTTGAATAGTAATAAGGTAGTTCTTGACACACTTCCTGAATAACAATCTCCCGCATCTGTGTGCAGAATAGCAATGTTTTGAGAGCCTCTCCCTCTCTGTCTCTCTCTTTCTCTCTCTCTCTCTGTACTGGGTATTGAACCCAGGGGCATTCTACCTCCAAATTATACCCCTATATCTTTTTAATTTTTTTTTAATTTTGAAACAGGATCTCACTAAGTTGCTGAGGCTGGACTTAAACTTGTGATCCTCCTGTCCTGTCTTCCCAGGTACTAGAATCACAGGTGTGTGCCATCATGCCCAGCTGGAATGCTTCTCTTTACAACAGGCAGCTGTCCCCCTGCTGTCCCTCCCTGGAGCTGTCACATCACCATCCTCTGGTGAACTTCATGATACCTTCAGATTGCCCACACTTTACCTAATAGCTGTGTTTTTGCAAAGCAGTAGGTTAAACTAATTTATGTAAATCAAATGCTCTTCGCCACATATCTGCATGGATGATGTGGAAAAGAACTCATGCAAGGTGGAGAGAGAACAATCCAAACGGGTCCCTCCCATGCTCCAATATCTGAGATTCTGTGAGTCTAGGTCTCTCTTCATTGTATATTTTACTGAGGAATAATTTTAGAGATTTTTTAAAACTTTCATTCCTGAGTGATCTTCAATTAGAAATGTCCCCTAAAACTTGAGCTTTGGTGTAGATGTATTCCCACAACAATGCCCAGAAAAGGACTACAATTAGCAAGTGTGCCATTTATGGATAAAGATGGATAGCTGCAATGGAAGAAAAATAGCTTGTCTGCATTGCTTGCCATGAAGTTGGCAGAGGCAAAAACTGCTTTCTTCGATCTTCTTGACCAATCCCTAGTGTCTATGAACATAAATATGGAGATGGGAAAGATAATGAGAAGATGGACAGGGCAGTTTGGGCTCAGCCCACACAGAAGGTGCAATCAGGGTGGAACTTTCAAGCAAAATAAATCCAAATAAATCCAAGGGAGGTAGAAAATTGAGAAATAAAATTAAGATTCACTTAGGATATAGGTCTCCAGTTTAGCATTTAAGCATTTGCAATCATTACTTAAACCCTTCTTTGAGGCCAGTGAACTCCCAGCCTATTCCCCAAACTAAATGAGCCAGAATCATTGGGGTGTGTTATGGTTTGGATTTAGAATATCCCTCCAGATCTCACGTAGATAAGGCAGCCATGTTGGAGGTGGGGCTTGGTTGCTGAGGAGGGGTCCCTGGGTGTGTGGCCTTGGGGATTGTATATGGTCCCTCCTCCCCTTGCTCTTTCTCTTGCTTCTGGCCTCCATGATGTGAGAGCAGAGTCCTTGATATCCCTCCCTCTCTCTCTCTCTCTGCTTATAACCACCATGCCCTGAACTCTGCTGATGTAACCTGGCCTGACATGGACTGAACCCCTGAAATCCACAGGGCTATGAGCGAATAAATCTTCCTCTAAATTGTTGTGGTCAGGTGTTTTGGATTACAGCAATGAGAATGCTGACTGAAGCAGGATGGAATTCTCTATGTGATTCCAAATGTGCAGGTGAGTCTGAGAACCCCTTTAGAGGGTTACATTCTGAGTTCCTTGAGAGAAGGTCATTAAAGGAGAACTCCACAGCATGGTGGGGAGAATATCAGAGGGGCTTGTAGGAGTCAATGTCAAATATGGAATTTGTTCCTGGGCTTTGTGTTTTATTTCCAACCCTCACAACAGTAGTGCGACGGACCAGCTCAGCCGGGAAACTGAGACCGACGGGACAGGGGTCTCGGGATGGTGGGCAAGGAGTCGGCGATGATGTGACAAACAGACACAGACAACTCAAGGAAGTTGTATCTGAGTGCATTTTGCAAAGCTTTAGGCAAGGATTTTATACACAATGATTAAGGAAACAGAATACATAATCAGCTGATCATTGTTTATACCTACGGTTTGTACAATCTTATTAATTTCTTAATGATTTCTAAAAAGTAACGATGCAAAGCTATAAGAGTAAATAAATGTCAGAGCATACGTCTTGTTTTGCATAATGTTGCGGGCACGTCAGAGCATACGTCTTGTTTTGCATAATGCTGTGGGCAGCTGCCAAACGTGGTTTTTGCACCTAAACTATCAATAATGGGAATTGAGGTTATGGCTACAGGGCAAGAGTTTAATGTTTAACCTAGTACCTGTTATTGCTTTCTTACTTTAAACTTCTATAATTCTCTTTGTTCCAAATTTCTAAATCTCTTTCAAACCATCCCTAAAACCATTTCCATGAAGTTTCCACAAAAGTTTTACCTGTTGTAACCTATCCACAACTATTCTCGAGCCCCCTTTGCCCTTCTGGGCTAATAAGAACACGGGAGCGTTTGGGGCCAAAGTCACATTCCTGGGAAAGACCTGTCTATTTTTCTCATAAGGCACAGTTGATGATTTTGAACAAAACACTGCGCTCACTGAGCCATACCTGTTAAAGATTAAGAGAATACAAGAAGTTTACAGCAAAGAGAGAACAGCCAAGAAAACAGATCTTGCCAGGCCACCTTTTTCTACGGGCATACTTCCTTGAAGCTTTCGCCACGTCGTGCGTGTATTCACGCAGACTCCGTAGGAGGCAAGGCCGTGGCATTTACAGCAAAGATAGAACAGCTAAGAAAACAGAGGATTTTGCCAGGCCACCTTTTCTACGGGCATACTTCCTTGAAGATTTTTGCCACGTCGTGCGTGTATTCACGCAGACTCCGTAGGAGGCAGGGCCGTGGCACAGTAGCATGAACCTTTCCAAATCACCTCAATTTAAAATGTCTCTCCACAGAGAATCCTGCAGTCATCCTCATGAACTTATCTCTTGCTGATCCATACATGTATTCTTAACAAACTTGTCAATGTTGCCCTATCCTGGGAGTGAGAAGATAATGGGTTCCAGTCTGTGGATGTGGGACTCAGCGCCCACTCAATTAGTCTTCACTCCTGTTGTGACGCTGATTCTTTGCTGCTGTTGCTGTGATTGAATAACTGTCTGTGTTTTCTTCTGGTCAGCTCAGTAATCTGCCACCTGTATTTGTTGCCTGTTTTAGGTTGTTTTCTGTTGCAATGACAGAATGCCTTAGTTTGGAAAAATTATAAAGGAAAAAGTTTATTTCTCAAAGTTTGGGAGGTTAGAAAGTCCAATCCTCAGTGCCAGTGGATAACGAGGCCCTTCATACTACAACATCCCATGGCCCAAGGCAGAGGAGCAAGCAAGTGTACAAGACAGAGAGAGGAGGGGGCCAGACTTATCCTCTATCAGGAGCCCTGTCCCACAATAGCTAGCTCACTCTTGTGATAATGGCATTGATCCACTCATGAGAGCAGAGTCCCCATGGCCTAATCACCTCTCAAAGGTCCTACCTCCTAATACTATCAGGACGGCAGTTAATTTTGACATGAGTTTTGGAGGGGACAAACCACAGCACTTTCCTTCAAACTCCATCTCCATCTTGCTATCTTGGAGTTAGATCCCTCAGGAAAAGGTTAAGAGGAACTTTTGTCACGCGTTTTATTTTCAAGGAGACCTGGCTAAGACAGTATTATCATCCCAACAAGTGTTGGTTTGTCAGCCTCCAAGGTTCATGGCCCTTTTACTCTTCCCTCTTCTTTACTTCCTTTAGGAGGGAGAAGAACCCTATCCTGACTTCTGCTTTGCCCTGACTGGTAATGTCATCTCAAGTAAGTCATTTGTCTTCCCTAAGCCTCAGGTCCTTCATCTGTAGAGAGAGGTGTTTGAACTATCAAATGTTCTTAAACTTTTAGATTCTATGGATCCCTTGGACAGTTGAGTGAAGTCTATGGATTTTTTTTTCCAGACGAACTTTTAAGTTCATTGAAATATACTTGTCAAGATTGTGAATGTGTATCTCACAAAATATCTTGATATCACAATATATGTGCTTCTTCACTCATGTATTAAGTAGCCTCCCATTTAATAACTATCATAATATTTAAGTAGTGATTAGAATAAATGATATTTTGAGACACCTCTGAGGAAGCAGCCCTGAAATCAGCCAGGTTCTAATGACCCCAATTGAAATAAACTACACTCCCAGGATATAAGCAGTGATTAGACAAGTACAGTGTATGACAATAATTTAAATATGACAAAGATGAGGACATTCTAGAACCACAAAAGTGACTAAACACTCTTTCAACTAACACAAGTGACTGTTGCTTTTTTTTTTTTTACCAGTTACAACACTTGCCTTCTTTTAATACTTGCTTTAATAACATAAAAAAAATTATCCAGATCCAAATAGCACAGAGAAAAGGCCACATGAGGACACAGCAAAAAGGCCACCATCTACAAGTCAAGGAGAGAGGCCTCAGGAGAAACCCACCGCCCAGCACCTTGATCTTGGACTTCCAGCATCCAAAACTGTGGGAAATAAAATTTCTGTTATTTAAATCACATTGTATGGTATTTTGGTATGTCAGCCCAAGCATGCTAATACAAAGGCCTAATAAATGTACTGAATGTTTTTACACATGTAATTTCCTTGTACCATCAAAACCAAGACTATGCTGGAACAAATTTCCACTGACTTGTGAGAGCCAAATTTTACATTTTCAGGAATTTTGTGAGCTTTCTGAAACAGCCATTATTAAACGTTAAATTAACTTTAAGTAAATTATATTTAAAAAGTAATAAATACTCAAAACTCATCACTTTCTAAATATTTTGCTGCATTTCACTATTATCTATGGCCTTCGAGTTACTTATGACAATTGAATCCAAATGGTCGAAACACTACATAGTAATGGTGTGCTACCTTACATCTCTTCCTGACTCCAAGTTCAGTAATGGCAAGTTGGTAGCTTGAAATAGGCCATGATGGGAGTATTTACACCATGGAAATGGGCAAACAGTACAAATCAGGTTTTGTTCTCCTTTGCCTTTCTCCAGAGAGCTAGGTTTTAAACATTTATCAGCATATCCCCATCACAACAACCTCTCAAGGAAGAGCATGTAATTCCAGGTTTACAACTGAGGAAACTCCAGCTACAAAAACACGAGACCAACAGTAACTGGGTCCCCTGGCTCATGATACCACACTGCCTCTCCATGCACACATGAGGAAATACTATAGCTTCATATATAACTCAGCCAGGCTGCTCAGAAGAAATCAGAATAAAAGGAGCCTGTGCATTTGGTGAGGGTCTATGCGCTGCCTCTTAAACTGATATATCTAGCACAGGCATTGTATAATTCTAATACCCAGTAGACTGAAGGCCACTTGCTATAAATCCCAGGGCACCGGGAGAAAGCCTAGAGGAATATTCTGTTACCACCCCAATTTGCAATCTGTTGTAAAGCACTTTCATTGCTACTCAGTGTAGGATTTTTCTGTGTGTTTTTCTAGCATAGTAAAGATTAACAAGGAGCAGGGAGCTGAATCTTGGCACCTTCTGTGGGGTGGGGGTGGAGGCAGAGCAGAAGCCTTGATCTTTCAGAGATGAATTTACAGAAATGTGAACTGAAGACATTCTTTGATGAGCTGAGGCAACTCAGCTTCTTTTGCACTGTGCATTCCTGCTCATAAATCACCAAGATTTGTGGGCACTGGAAGACGTCTCCCACTATGCAGTTAAAAAGTGTGTGTGCTGCAGTAGTGGGAAAGATCCACTACCAGTTGTTTTGCTCAGGTACCTTGTATCTTAAGGGACAATTTGATTCTTGTTGTTAATAATTGGGTACTCCAAGTTTAAAAAATTGTGCATGGCTCTGAAAAGAATCTTGGGAACATCATTTTCTCTGGAGACTATACCCAGGAAACCTTTGAAGACTAAAACACATTCTTTAACCTTTGGAATCAATATTTGGACCCCGTCTGTGCATGCCAATAACCTGGAGAATTTTAGAAATCCTGATGCCTGTTTCCCACCACTGAAGAGATTCTGCTTTAGGTGTTCTGCCTGGGGCATTTGGGTGTTTGTGTGTTACTAGGAATTGAACCCAGATGCATTCTACCTTTCAGCTATACCCCCAGCTCTCTCTCCTCTCTCTCTCTCTCTCTCTCTCTCTCTTTCCTTTTATTTTGGAAGCAGGGTCTCTCTTTCTAGGTTGCTGAGAGTCTTGCTAAGTTGCTGAGGCTGGTCTTGAACCTGTAATCTTCTTGTTTCATTCTCCCAAGTACTGAGATTACACCATGCCCAGTGATATTTGGATTTTTTGTTTGTTTGTTTAATTTATTTATTGGTACTAGGAATGGAACCCAGGGGCATTCTACCCCTGAGCTATATCCTCATTCCTTTTATTTTTTATTTTGAAACAGGGTCTCACTAAGTTGCAGAGGGGCTCTAAATTGCTGAGGCTGACCTCGAACCTGCAATCTTCCTATCTCAGCCTCCTATTTGGGAGTTACAGGCGTGTACCCAGGGAGTGCTGGGATTATAGGCGCATGCCACTGTGCCCAACTGGCATTTGGATTTTTAAAAGCTTTCCAGGAGACTGTCACACATGGTAACGTTGGAAACCACTATTGTAGAACCTTGATACTCAAAGTGCAATTCATTCATGGGCCAGAAGCTTCAGCATCACCTAAGAGCTTGTCAAAAATGTAGAATTTCACCCCAGATACACTGAATCATCTGCATTTCTTTTTTATTGAACACAGGGGCGTTCTACCTTTGAGATATACCCCCTGCCCTTTAAATATTTTTTTTATTTTAGAACAGGGTCTCGCTAAGTTGCTGAGAGCCTCGCTAAGTTGCTGAGGTTGTCCTTGAACCTGTGTTCCTCCTGTCTCAGCCTCCCAAGTACTGGGATTATAGGTGTGTACCACCATGCCCAGCTTCATCTGCATTTTTAACAATATCCTCAGGTAATTTAATTGTGTAGCAGAAGATGAGACTGTCCAGAACCTGGGAAAAGAGTATGAGAAGCTGTCCTTGTAAGACACTATGCCATCTCCTTTACTTTAGGATAAAGATGGGTTTTCTCTTTCATTCCCCATATCTAACCAGGTGCCAAGTCCTGTAGATTTTCCTTTTAAATCAATTCTCTCTGTGTCTCATGATGTTGCCCAGAATCTCCTGATGTCAGGAAGTTATCACAGTAGCCTTTATCCATCTGGCCTTCAGGTTACTGCTGGAATCAATCCTTCCATTACCTCTGTCCCACAATGGCTCCATTTTCCCTATCAGCTCAAATGTCCGACTCTGATGCTGTCCCGCACCTGGCTCCAGTGACCTGTCCAAGCCTGTTTCCCACTATGTGTCTCTCTGTCTCCAGTCTGTTTTTTTCACCAAGCCACAGGCCGGTAGCCAGTCCTCTGCCTTTTGGCTCCTTCAACGTCTTCCTTCTGCCTCTCCAAACCTTATTTATATTTCAAAGCTACTTCCTTTTGCTACAAATACCTCCAACACTTACAGTCTGAATCACTGCATTATTAGTCTTCTCAAACTGCTTGCCAATTTTCACGTACCTAGAACCAAGCTGAGCATGGAGATCTAAAACAGGAATGAACGCAGCCTGCAGAGGAACCAAGCTCCCCCAGTCAGAATAGGCCTGCTCCTTCACTGACTCCCAGAAAGGCAGCTGGAGTGGCACTGCCCCATGAGCACATGTATGATTACCTTTGGATACAGGACTTAGGTCAGGCGTGGTGGTTTTGCCTCATCCATCAGATTAGGGGCCCTCAGGTTTAGTTCTACAGACTCTCCATTTTCAGCATTGCTATCAGACTGCAGGTAGATCCTGCCACCTGTGTGCAGACCATCATGCTAGTTGGTGGAGTGGTGGGGATGGGTGAGGGGATGCAGGCCAGGAAGTAATCGTAGTAAGAACAGTCACTTCATGTTGAGGGCTTTCTGTGTGCCAAACAGATTCCAAGTGTGTTCTACATTATTTCTTGTTTTTAAAAAGTTACTATTGTAAAATAAAACACAGACACAGAAAAGAAAACAAGACTAGTCATGAATTATAAGGCAAATGTTCTTGTAAACACCAGTCATAAAAAGGACCTCACTAGCCACCCTAGACCTCACCAATGTCATATCCTGATCAGGACCCACCACCTCCCCTCTCCTTTCCCAAATAACCCATTATTTTGACTTTTGTTTTTCTGGAGATGGGGTCTTGATATGTTTCCCAGAATGACCTCAAACTTGTAGGCTAAAACAATCCTCCTGCTCAGACTCCTGAGTATTTGGGACTATAGGTATGCACCACTATGCCAAATTTATTTTGACTTTTTTTCTTTTTTTCCATACTAGAGATGAAACCTAGGATTTCATACATGCTAGGCAAGTACTGAGCTATATCCCCAACACTTTTATTTTATTTTTAATGTATTTTATTGGTGCATTATAACTATACATTATAATGAGGTTCAAAGTGATAAAAACATACATGCACATAGCACTTGGTGTGTTTCCCTCCAAATCCTACTCCCTCCTCTCCCTGCACCTGTTATTGAGATTGGTGTTGTTAATTTTGTACATGTACATAGCATTATTTGAACTGGTTCCTTCACTGAATCTCCTCCCCCTCCACCTCTCTCCCTTAATCCCTTTCTACTATTTTACTGGAATCTTCCCTCATTTATCGAAAGTCTCTTTCATTTCCAAATTTCTCTCTACCTTCCACATATGAGAGAAAACATACAATCCTTCACTTTCTAAGACTAGCCAATCTCACTTAGCATAATATTCTCCAGTTCCATCCATTTTCCTGCAAATGACATAATTTTGTTCTTTTTTATGGCTCAGTTAAACTCCATTTTGTGAACATACCACATTTTGAGACAATATTGTTAAGTTGTCCAGGCTGGCCTTGAACTTGTGATTCTCCTGCCTGCCGCAGCCTCCTGAGTAGCTTGGATTACAGGCATGTGCCACTGTACCTATCTCATTGTGATTCTTTTATTGTGGTAGAATACATAACAAAATTTACCATCTTAACCATTACTAATTGTAAATTTCAGCCAGTATCCATCTCCAAAGCTTTGTCATCTTTCCAAGTTGAAACTTCAAATGCACTACATGGTGACTTCCCCACCACCAGCCTCTGCTTTCTATGTCTATGAATTTTAATACCTTAGGCACCTCCTGTAAGTGAAATTATTCAGTACTTATCCTTTTGTGTCTGTCTTACTCACTTAGCATAATGTCTTTGAGGTTCATCCCTGTTGTAGCATGTATCAGAATTTTCTTTATAAGGCTGCAAAATATTCCACTATGTATATTTCATATTTTGCTTGTCCATTCATCTGTTGACAGACACTTGGGTTGCTTTCACCTTTTGACTAGTGGAAATAGTGCTGTTGTGAACATGAGTGTACAAACATGTACTCTGATTTTATATTGCACACTTCATAGTCTTATCACCCAATTGTGCATCTCCAAGCATTTCTGTTGGGTCTTTAACATTCTTTAAATTGATATTTCTTTTGATTTTCTTTTAATCTTCAGTTCTAAATGTTATTTCTTGTCCTTGTGAGCTCTATGCAATAAGTACTATTATTGTGCCCATTATGCAGATGAGGACACTGAGGTTTCTGAAGACCAACAGAAAACTGATGGGTAAGGCTATAGATGTGAACAAGAATGCTGAGAGACAAAGCAAATGAAGAGAAAAGGCCATCTGCTACATCCATATTGGAGAATGGTCATACTTCCAGATTGGAGAGAAAGACAGTGTTAGAGACTGAGAAGAGATGGACAATAGGCTATGAGGAGCAGGACAGAGTGCCATCATTGTCAATAGATTGTACACTTTTTTTTGGTACTGGTGATTGAACCCAGGTGTGCTGTACCTTCAAGCTACACCCTCAGCCCTATTTTATTTTTTAGTTTGAAGCAGGGCCTCACTAAGTTGCTAAGGGTCTTGCTAAATTGCAAAGGCTGGTCTTGAGCCTGCGATCCTCCTGTCTCAACCTCCCATGTACTGGGATTACAGGCACCGCCATGCCCAGTGGTTGTATACTTCTTAAGGTTTGTCATTTACAGATTACTTACTTTGATCCTTAGGTCCAGTGGGTTAAGTGTATTCTCCAGTCCCAGCATGCACATATGTTTGTATGAATTCCTCTTGTTTTCTGTCTTTATTCTCTTTTTCTTCCACCTCTACTTCCATTTATCTTCCCATAATTGCTAGAATTATCTCTGGAAAGAGCTAAAACATTCACAATAAGTCTGATCAAAGAGGTGGGTAACAGGTCAAGGCCATGGTATCTGTCTCAACATGAGATAAATTGCCCCTTTTAGTATTGGCTAGTTGTGATCTGAAGTAATTCTTTCATTGAGCCAACAAATATTTATGGAGTATCCACTGTATGCCAGATATCATTCTAGGCCCTCAGGATTTTGCAGGGAGAGAGGAGGACATGAATCTTGCTCCTGTGGACCTATGTTGTAGTGAAGCTATGTGGTAGAATCATAAATAGATATATCAACAGGATAAATTAAGAAAGAAATTCAGAAGGAAAGTGACTGGGTCGGGGTGGAGGTTACTTTAAGGAGCATGGTCAGAGAAAGCCTCTCTGAGGAGGTGACATTTGAGCTGAGATGCAATGACTAAAAGGAGCCACCATGGTGAAGCCAAGAAAGACGGGTCGAAGCAGAATATTGACAAGTACAAAGGTCCTGAGGTGGGGAAATAAACCCTTCAAGAAACAGAAGGGTTGTTGTGATGGAAATAGGCTTAACAGATGCCAGAAATAGATATGGATAAGGGTGACATGTTTACCTGACCACTTTTTTTTTAATGTAAGTGGTGAGGAATGGACAGTTAATTTGATGATTCCAACTCAGAATTCTTTGAGGACTATGAGTTTCCAAATAGAAATGACTATGTTTGACAATGAAGGCCTTTTTAATTTTTACTTATGGGCAGAATAAAATGGTGAGTAATTTTTCAATTAGCCTTTCTTTTCAGTAATGTTGCTATTGATAAAAAATTGTGACATCAGTGTGATTTGACCTGGCTAAGAGTGAGCTGCTTTCTATGTTGAACGTGCAGGTAGTTGAGACACTGAGACACTGTCGATATAGTGATCTCCACATCTGAGTGTGTGTTTTCTCTTGAGGGCTTGCTCTGTAGCTAATTTGATGACATTTAGAATTTTACTCTTTGGCCAGGTGTGGTGGCGCATGCTTGTAATCCCAGTACTTGGGAGGCTGAGACAGGAGGATTGCAGGTTCACGGCCAGCCTCAGCTACTTAGTGAGGCCTCTGCAACTTAGTGAGACCCTGTTTCAAATTAAAGAATAAAAAATAGGGCTGGGGGTGTAGCTCAGAGGTAGAATTCCCCTGGGTTCAATCCCTGGTACCGGAAAAAAAAAAAAGAATTTTACTCTTTGAACTCAAGAAACAGCTTATTGTCAGGATTCATATATAAAAACATTGTTCCCAATACTTGGGAGGCTGAAACAGGAGGATCATGGCTTCAAGGCCAATCTCAGCAACTTAGTGAGGTCCCCTAGCAACTAAGCGAGACCCTGTTTCAAAATAAAAAATTAAAAAAAAAAACAGGGCTAGGGGAGTAGTTTGGAGTTATGATCCCTCTGGGTTCAATTTCCAGTATCAAAAAAAAAATGTGATTGGATACAACCTCATTTTTGTTGTATGCCTGCAATAAATATTTAATGACTATCATAATGAGAAAACACTAGACAAATCCAAATCAAGGGCAACCAGCCTGTACTTTTCAAAATGTCAAGGTCATGGAGAACAAAGAAAGACTGAGGAACTGTTCCAGATTAAAGAGGAGTAAGAAGAAATGTCAATTATGTGCAGTATTTGATCTGGTGATATAGTTTGGATCTTAAATATCCCCCAAAGATCCATATGTTAAAGGCTTGGTCCCTAGGGTGGTACTATTGGAAAGTTGTGGAACCTTTAAGAGGCCAAGCCTAATGGGAGGTCTTTAGGTCATTGGGGTGTGCCCTTAAGAGGGACTATGGAATGCCAGTCTCATCCTCATGGTCTTTTTGCTCCCTGGCCATGATTAAGTAAGTGGTTTTGCTCTCCCATGCATTCCCACCATGACATGCTACCTCATCACAGGCCCAAAAGCAGCAGAGCTAATTGCTCATGGACTGAAAATTCCCAGACCTGGGATGGCTGGGCATGCCATTTTCTGGACATGAATAATTCTCATTGTTCCTTTGTGTCACCGCCCCTGGAGTGTTTTCCTGTCTCTCTCATGCATATGCCCACTTCAGTTCTTCTGCTTTGGCAAATACAATTCTGGTAAGCTCTATCTATCCTTGAGAGAGGTGGAAGGGGAGGAGAGATCATCAGTTTGGTTCATCTTGTCAGTAGTATCCCAACTAGTGATTGAGATGCTCCCCAACCTGGGTCCTCTCAATCCCCCTTTTGCTCCCTCTGGGAGAAAAAAAAACTCCTAAAGTCACCCACATCTTATGGCAGTCCCCTCCTGAATAGGTTTTCATTTTCTCTCTCTCTCTCTCTCTCTCTCTCTCTCTCTCTCTCTGTGTGTGTGTGTTAGTGTGTGCGTGCGTGCGTGTGTGTGTGTGTGTGTGTGTGAGTGTGTGTGTACATGTTGCTGGGGATTGAACCCAGGGGCATTCTACCTCCAAGCTACATTCCCAGTTCTTTGCACTTTTTATTTTGAAATGGTGTCTTCCTAAGTTGCTGATGACATTGTTAAGTTGCTGAGGCTGTCCTTGAACCTGCGATCTTCCAGTCTCAGCCTCCCAAGTACTGGGATTACAGTCATGCACCATCATGCCTGTCTAGGTTTTTACTTTCTATGATAATATTCCATTTTCCTTCTGTTCTACTGTCTTAGTCCATTTTCTGCTGAGTAATAGAATACCAGACTGAGTAATTTATGAAAAACATAAATTTATTTGGCTCAGAGTTCTGAAGTCTGGGCATTCTAAGAGCATGCCGTTGGTATTTGGCAAGGGTTTTCGTGCTGCACATGACATGGCAGAGGGCAAGTGAGCATATGAGAGATGCAGAGAAAACTTGGATGAATTTATCCTTTTGATCAGGAACCCACTCCCACCATAACTAACCCACTCCCGTAATAGCAGCATTAAATCACCTCCTGACACCATCACAATGGTGATTACATTTCAACACAAGTTTTGGAGGGGACATTCGAACCACAGCAGCTACCAAAAATACCTCTTCTTGGTTTCCAACCTGACTATGTGTTTGTTTTCAAATACAGTCATGCATGGCTTAAAAATGGGACAAATTCTGCGAAATGCATAATTCTGTGATTTCATCATTGTGCAAACATCATAGAATACATTTACATGAACTTAAATAGTATAGCCTACTACACAGCTAGACTGCATGGTATATATATATGGTACAGCTAATTGCTCCTAGGGCCATGATGAGCAAAACATCACAACATTAAATCAAGCACAAGAGAAAAGAATGTAATTGAGAGATGCAATAAACATAAGATGCATGAAGCTGCTGCTAGCATAACACAACATGTTATTTTACAGTAAGCTGCTTTTATAAATAGGGGTACACTGTAAAATGATGATAAAGGTATAGTGTAGTAAATACATAAATGTGATCAAGTATGATGTACTGAACATAATTGTAATGTGCTTTACTTTCATATGACTGGCAGCCCAGTAGTTTGTTTACACCACAATCACTATGAACACACAAGTAATGCGTTGCACTTAGATGTTAGGACAGCTACAGTCCTAGGTGGGAGGAATTTTTCATCTTCATTATAACTTATGGAACCATCATCATATATAAAGTCTGCCACTCACCAGTGCCCATAACTATATATATTTCTCTTGCCATTTCTAAGATTTTGCAATGGGAAGGAAAAGCTCCAGGATAGTCTCAGGAGCATTTCTCTTCTTGAATAGATTAGAAAAGTACTTAAAGTTGTGTTCCCCAAAAGTACAGGAAATAGTGTTGCATTTGTTTATTATAAGGAGTTATCTTTATATTCTATCAGGGTTATATTTCAGTCCTTGAAAGCATATTGCATTATAGAGATGCTCTTGTTAAAAGAGAAGTCTTTGAAGGATGCCAAGGGTTATCTTGGCAAAAATCCATAGTCAACAGAGCTCTGGCTCTAAGGAATCACAATATGCAACCTTCTTGATAGATGACCCTCTAAGAGGAGACACAGTTCTTCATCTGAGAGCAGTGTATATGTGTGTGCTTAATAGAAAAGTTTCATTTGCAATTTCATGTTAATAAGTAAACAGTTTTGGCCAAGACCTGAAATTAAATTAAGAAGTAGTACAATGAGAACTTGTAACCATTCCCATTCCATGGGGAAGATTCTCCTAGGGAGAAACAAGTAAAATATAACTCTTCCTTTTCTTTCAGAAAATAGCAAATTCAGCATTAAGTTTCTGCTCTATGGTATATACAAAGTTTACATTTCAAAAAAGCCACTAACCATTTTCTATACAAAAATGTACTCTCCCCTTGAACTTACTTCTTCTATGCTCATCATTAATTCTCATATTTCTTGGTTTAGCTGACTTTTGCTTTGCAACGGACCACCCCAACTATCAAGGACTTTAAAGGGCAGCTGTTTATTTAACTTAAAAGTTGGCTGGGGCTGGGGGTTCTTCTATCTTGGCTGGGCTCATGCATCTGTAGTCAGTTGGTAATTTGACTGAGGGCTGCCTGGGTTATGGTCTGAAGTGAAAGGGGCATCTAAGCCAACTAGACCACTGAAGTGAAAGGGGCGTCTAAACCATCTCTCACCATCCACTGAGCTAGCCGGGACTCCTTCATGTTGCAGCTGGGTTCCAATGGCAACAAGAGGTCAAGCCCCAAAGCATGCGCACACTGAAGACTCAACTAGCCTCACTCTTGTGAATGTCCCATTGGTCAAAGTCAGTCAGAAGGTGAAAATATATGCAAGCATTCAGGGAGAGAACGGATTTGTGGCCATTTTGTGATCTACCAAATCACATTTTAATCAATTTTAGTAATGTGGTTTATCTAGACACATTTTAAAAAGTTTCTTCACCAACTTTAAAATATTAAGAAAAATGGGTAAATTTCAGAGATCACAAAGTAATTCCTTATTTTGAAGTACATGTGACTGGGTAGGAAAACTGAGTTCCAGATACAGCCCACTATTTTGTAGCAATGTGATTTGGGGGTAAATAATGTAGCCTGGGAGTTCAGTTTTTTCAATCTTTGAAATGAAATGATTGGATTATCTCTGGGGTCCCTTTTATCACTCCATTATTAGTAGAAAGAAATTTGACATAAGATAAATAAAAGCAAGCAGCTTCATCTGGATGAATTTACCAAAAAGAAATACTTTGCATCCAGCAAAAGTATAAGAATTTCTTTCCTGAGAATAGGAGCTCTAAGTATTCCCAGATTTGGACTCTGAGTATTTAATCCCCAAAGAATTTTCATCTTCTCTCAACCTTTCTCCTACTTGTCCATTCAGTCTTTGACCAGATGACCAGATTTACTATAAGAAGTGAAACCAATGGATATGGGCTTTACTTCTTCACTTTGTCATGTTGTTCTCCCCCTAGATTAATTTCTTCCTCATTGAGGTAGACTTTGTCTAACATCTTTTGACTCCTAGTAGTAAGTAGAATGTTACATGTCAGTGATCAATAAACATTAGTTGAGTGAACTGAATAAAATTTAGCTCCTTTTCTACACTGTTTAGCAGAGAAATACGTTTCTTGGAGGACTGTAACAGTATCTTTTTTTGGGAAACAGGAAAACAGTGGAAGCTGCACCTATAGACAGAGTTAGAGGGTCCCTGCCTTCAAAAAGAAAGTGATTTGATTTGTTTTGGTGGTAGGAGAGAAAAACAAGTTTCTCTGTAAGGTGGTTATTTTAATCTGCTTTTCCATCACTGTGACCAAAATACCTGACACGAACAACACAGAGGAGAAAAAATTCATTTATACTCACAGTTTTGGAAGGTCAGTCCATAGTCGACTGGCTCCAAGGCAGACATTATGGAGGCAGGACCTGGCAGAGGAAAGCTGAGAGCTCAAAGATGGTGGAAAGCAGAGAAGGGGTCAAGGACAGATAGTCCCCAAGGCCACACCCTCAGTGACCCATCTCCTCCAGCCACTCCAGTAAATCCATTTAAATTATTAATCCTTCAGTGGACTTATCCATTGATGAAATTGGAGCCTTGATTCAATGATTTCAGCTCTGAACATTTCGAATCACCAGTACATAAGCATTTCCAGGGGGCATTCTGTATACAAACCCCAACAGTGATATAAACTTTTGTTCCCCAAGATGCAAATCAGAGATCCTGTCCTGTTTCAAACAGAAGAAGGCAGTGAGGAAATGGATGCCCATCCACTGCCTGGGCGTTGCTGATCTGCAGTTTTCAAGGCACTTGAACTACAGCAGTCTAAGTTTGAGCCTAGAACTGGGGCCAGCTCTCCCAGGAGCAGGGTAACACCTACATTCACACAGCACTGTTGATTTACATATGCACACTTCAGCCCATCTGCCATTAACAGTGAGCACCAGAAGGGAGAAAGGGCAGAAAGCAGTTCTATCATGCTCATCCTAGAAAACCAGCATTTGGATGATCAGCAGGTGATCAGAGATTTAAAAAAAATCATTAACTTTCCATTTTCTGTCATTATTTTGTCCTGGAATTTGGCCATGATTATCTCTGAAAACAAAAATTGGAAGAAAGCAAATCCATATTACACTGTGGTATTTTTTCCAGTTAATGTAAACAAGCAACAACAAGAGGAAATTTAAATAGCAAATAAAAAAAGTCCCTGTCATTTTCACTGATTCTCAGTAGTACTACAAAATTTAATGCAAGATATTTTAATAACCCAGTGAAGTAGGCACTAGAAAATCAGTCATGCAGGGGGAAAATTTTTGATTTAGGAAAAATTATATTCAAGAGATTCATGTTCATTTTTAAACCCCAAAGGGTGACTAGTAATGAGAAATTGAGGCCCTATGCTTCTGATTAAAATTGATTTAGGAGTGGCCTTACCCAAAGCCAAGGAAATGCAAAAATCTTCATTATCTCTCTCCTGAGATTGTTCCCAATTAATTGATTAACCCTTAATTGTTCCACATAATACTCCTGTGATGGAGGAACCTGGTGGAGTTACTGTCATCTTAATGAGAAGGAACATGGAGCAATGGGATGTGAAATGATCTTTTTAGTCACGGAAAGAGTCCATGTTGCAATGCAGGACAGAATGTAGAAAGCTGGGAAGCTTTGCCTTCTGTACATGGAAAGCTTCTCACAAATTAGCAGGTGGCTGCTCTTTATTTTTTGTTTTGTTTTTAATTGACACACCATAATTTTACATATTTGTGGGGTATAATGTTACATCTCAATATATATACATAATATGTAATGGTAAGATCAGGGTAATTGGCACATCCATCACCCCAAACATTTATAATTTCTTTGTTCTGGGAACATTCAAAATCATCTCTACTGGCTATTTCGATATACCTTTAGTTGTTGTCAACCATAGTTATTCTTCTGTGCTACAGGACATTTGAAGTGATTCCTACCTGTTAACTATCTCCTCCCCATCCCCTGTCCTACCACGTCCTTCCCAGATTCTGGTAACTACTACTCTTCTTCTATGAAGTTAACTTTTTGGCTTCCATATACAAATGAGAATATGTTATAATTTGTCTTTCTGTGCTTAAAGTCAGTGTTTTCAACTTCAGGCATGAGGAAGTTAGACTCTGCACCAAATTATCTACTGGTTTTCAAGACAATCAGCCATGGTGGCATGCAGTACCAAATCTTCAATATTTATAAAGTGTCCCAAACAGAGAAAGAAACATGGTTATATATGCATATACAATCTTTATCTTCTTACTACTGGCTGCATTTGAACTGTTTATTTCCTTGCCTTCTAAAGGGATCTAGAAGCTTAAAGTTAGAAACATGTATTGAAAGCATTATACAGGCAATATATTGAGATTTCTCAGCCACATTCACAAATATTCTTTTCAAACATTTTTAAATGGTTTTTCCAAACTGTCTTGAAGGATTGAACTACATGAATGTTTTGGTGACTATCATACAGTACTGGGTCATAAAGCTCTTCATTTTGAGATTGAGATGAAGAGAAATATACTCAGAATAAATTCGGAAAACTGGAAGGTATGATAGACTTAATAAGTTGGCAGATAGAGCATGAAATCCATGTTGTGGGAGCAACATGGTTATGCACTGTTATCCTCATTCAAATTCATGGAAGAATAAATCAGCAGCATTTGAAGTGCCTCAAAGCAAGTATGAATGTGACAAGCCCTGAAGGTGTCATTGAAGGCATGAAGTCAGCTCATGTGGCAGGGTTGTTGAAATCCAGTTTATTCATTTTTTTTTTTTTTTGCGGTACTGGGTATTGAACACAGGGGCTTCTACCTCCGAGCTACACCCCCAGCCCTATATTTCTTTTTATTTTGAAACAGAATCTCACTAAGTTGTGGAGGGCCTCACTAAGTAGCTGAGGCTGGCCGCGAATCCGGATCCTCCAGCCTCAGCCTCCCAAGTACTGGGATTACAAGCGTGCGCCACCATGCCCGGCTCAGTTTATTCACTTTTGAACCAGAGAAGAAAAAGTGTGTGTGGGGGGGAAGCATATTTATAGTAAAAGCAGATATTTTCTTTTCAGAGTTTTTAATAGACACTCTTGGCTATTGGACGTAGCTGCTTCTGCTGGTCCACAGGAGACATCAATGCATCCTAGCTGATGGATTGTTGGATGGTAAATACCAGGGCAGATGGATGGCTTCAGTGCTGTTTCTCCATTGCATCTCATGGGTGTCAGATTTGGGGAGGGTGATGGTACAGGCATGGAGACAGGTCCAAGCAGGGGGAGTTTATTTAGTGACACAGGGGTGGGGTTGGGGATGGCATAAGTGATGCAGAGATGGGATCTGAAGAGCTCTCTAGCCCACTTGCTATTGAGCAAGCATAGCCTTTTTAGAAAATACCAGGACAAGGTCAACTAACCATTACACAGGGATGGGGGCAAAGGCAAGGGGGAAGCAGATATTATTATGGGGACATTCGAAGGTTAGGGAACAGAAAACATTCTGCAGTATGTCCTGTAAAGGTTGTGATGGTTCGTAGGCCAACTGTTCCCATCAGGTTGCAGTGGGGCCCAGATGACTCAAGCATGAGAGCGTGGAGAAGGGGTCTGCATAACGACGACGTTCAGGGTTTAGACCTTGAGAGCTTCCCCTTTTGGTGAATATGGATGTTGCTAGGGAAAGACAGCTTTCAGCTCAAGCTTAGAGGGATGAAGTTACAGTCCTATGATATTGGAAGAGGGATCAAATTGTCTTGCTAGGTGGGCATGGTGGTGCATGCCTATAATCCCAGTACTTGAGAGGCTGAAGCAGGAGGATCCACAGGTTCATGGTCAGCCTCAGCAACTTAGTGAGGCCCTCTGCAACTTAGTGAGACCCTGTTTCAAAATAAAAAATAAAATAGGGCTGAGGTATAGCTCAGAGGTAGAATGCCCCTGGGTTCAATCCCCAGTAATGCACACACACACACACACACACACATTGTCTTCACAGCTGTTATGGGCTAAATGTGCCCCCAATTCATATGTTGACAATCCAACTCCATGCCTCCCTATGGGGTTATCTTTAGAGATAGGGTCTTTAAGAAGGTAATTAAGTTAAAATGAGGCTGTCTGATGGATGTCCTTACAAGAAGAGGTGATTGGGACACACAGAGGGAGACGGAGTGTGCAAGCCACATGAGGACCCTTCCAGAAGGCGGCCAGCTGTGAACCAAGGAGAGAGGCCTCAGGAGAAACCAAACCTTCCAACACCTAGCCTCTGTAGCTATGTGAGCTCTGGGAAACTAAACTATGAGAAAAATACATTTCTGTTAAGTCTCCCATCCTGTGGTATTTTGTTATCGCAGCCCTAGTAAAGTAACACATCAGCTCCTGACCCTGCCTGCTGCTCAGCACACATTTAGAATTGAACAGACTTCTTATGTTCATGCAATAGGAGTTCAAAAATATTTGTTGATGAATGAATGGCTATTTCTCTCCTTCAGTTTCCTTATTTTCTAAAATAGGCATAGTTTTGCTACCTCTGCCTCAGGGTTGTAATTAAAAGTGACTATAAAGAACTTAGAATGTTAGTGGGCACAGTTAGCAGCACTAAAAGTATTTGTTGTTATAATTTCTATGCAGCTCTATAATAGTTTTAATCTTTGGGGTTTTTACAGGCAGTGAGACACATTCTTGAGCACCATGAGTTTTTTACTTCAAGCTGTTCCAGAAGGACCTGGCTATTCTTCTCTAATAGACCAGACTGATTTGCATACCAGGAAACCACAGAAATAAGAACTGGCCGAAATGCTGCCATCACATCTGGCTCGTCCTTTACCAGTTGGATTAGGCTGTTTTATGACTGGTCAGTGTTTTATATCAGGGGTGGGAGTGGAGAATGGAGGAGGGAACTGGAATTATTTACCTTCCCCTATCACTCCTGGAGTCCTTGCTAAAGCACTGGGCTCAAAGCAGGCAGAACTTGGGCCTGGATGGTGCTTTGTGGGGTGAGAGAAAGGCTACATACCTACAACAGTGTTTTAAGTATAATGAGCAAGAGAACATTCATGAATTTTTATCTTAAATCTTTCACGATGGATTACATTTTACGTGTGTGTGTGTGTGT